>NKZO01001636.1:0-57796 GCA_002370185.1 Metschnikowia sp. 01-655c1
TTCCTTGGTCGTCATAGTACTTCGTCGTTTCCTTGGGCCTTATAGTACTTTGTCGTTTCACATCATAGTCGTTTCACATCATAGTACTTCGTACTATGATTTCGTACTATGATGGCCGGGAATGCGCACTTTATGCACTGACGTGAGTCTTCTCACTTTCACTCTTCTGGACCCAACCTTCACCCCCTCACTTCAATACTGCGCACCACTGAGTAGTTTCTGAACTTCATTCTCAACACATTCTCAACCATTCGCAACTCATTTTTATTCCACACCTTCTTTTAAAATGCGCACACATGAAGCCAAAAAAGTAACAAAGCACCACTAACAAATAACACTAACAAATAACACTAACAAATGACACTAACAAATGACACTAACAAATGACACTAACAAATAACACTAACAAATGACACTAACAAATGACACTAAAAAATGACACTAAAAAATGACACTAAAAAATGACACTAAAAAATGACACTAACAAATGACACTAACAAATGACACTAACAAATGACACAACAAATGACACAACAAATGACACAACAAAGTACCACAGAATATCACAAAAACCCAAATGTTTTTCTAAAAACTAATAAGCTGCATTTCGTGGTCTAGATCTTCTAAAACTAATTAACTCTAAAACTGATCCTTTTAAAAATATTTCTTTTTGAAATTTTTGGTGGTCATATTATTTCTGGGGGTGTTGCATGGGGTGTTGCATGGGGTGTTGCATGGGGTGTTGCATGGGGTGTTGCATGGGGTGTTGCATGGTGTTGTAATTTATCATCTACTAACGCATAGATTGGAACGGTTATATATCTAAGTTATACTCAGTACTCTTATCAACTCAATGTCGTCTCTTATTCTATATCGTCTTATGTTACCGCCCGCTCCCTTTTTCGCGGGACGTGTCCACTCTCATCTGTTCCTGCATATCACTGTTTCATCTGCCCTGCTTACATGCAGTCTCATGGAACATGCAGTACATCAGAGATGTACTGGTTCCTCATGTTCCAACACTGGGGACTGCAAATTGTTGCGCGAAGTCATTCCATCATTATACGAAGCCATCATGGTACGAAGCCATTATGGTACGATACCATCATGGTACGAAGTACTATGATGGTACGAAGTACTATGATGGCCATAGCAAAAGCCATAATTATCCTGGTCATAATTTATCCTGGTCATAATACATCCTTGCCATAAAACATCCTTGCCATAATTCATCCTGGTCATAATTTATCCTGGTCATAAAACATCCTGGTCATAATTTATCCTGGCCCTAGTTATTATCGGGCAGAGACTTCATAATACCTCCATAGGTAGATCACTACCCATGGTGGATCTGACACACATATTTAAGAAAATTAAAATATTGGTTATATAAATATTGATGTTTAAATTAAAGACTTATTTTGGGGGCCTACTTATTTTCTTGTTGACAATGTTTGTTCTTCAAATAGAGCTCTTTAAATTCTGATTTAGGTTTCTTTAAATAGAGCTCTTTAAATTCTGATTTAGGTTTCTTTAAATAGAGCTCTTTAAATTCTGATTTAGGTTTCTTTAAATAGAGCTCTTTAAATTCTGATTTAGGTTTCTTTAAATAGAGCTCTTTAAATTCTGATTTAAGTTTCTTTAAAAAGAGCTCTTTAAATTCTGATTTAGGTTTCTTTAAATAGAGCTCTTTAAATTCTGATTTAGGTTTCTTTAAATAGAGCTCTTTAAATTCTGATTTAAGTTTCTTTAAAAAGAGCTCTTTAAATTCTGATTTAGGTTTCTTTAAATAGAGCTCTTTAAATTCTGATTTAGGTTTCTTTAAATAGAGCTCTTTAAATTCTGATTTAAGTTTCTTTAAAAAGAGCTCTTTAAATTCTGATTTAAGTTTCTTTAAATAGAGCTCTTTAAATTCTGATTTAGGTTTCTTTAAATAGAGCTCTTTAAATTCTGATTTAGGTTTCTTTAAATAGAGCTCTTTAAATTCTGATTTAAGTTTCTTTAAAAAGAGCTCTTTAAATTCTGATTTAAGTTTCTTTAAATAGAGCTCTTTAAATTCTGATTTAGGTTTCTTTAAATAGAGCTCTTTAAATTCTGATTTAAGTTTCTTTAAAAAGAGCTCTTTAAATTCTGATTTAAGTTTCTTTAAATGGGGTACTGCTTCAATTCTTTAAATGGGTTCTCCTTAAATTCTTCAGAATAGGGCTTTGTTTTATGTTTTAATTGTGTATGTAGCATTTTTTTATATTTGAATATCTAAGGTGTTATACTTTCGAGTGTCTATTGCTTGTATTCAAGGTGATCTATAAATATGTATCGATAAATGCATGAAATGGAATATATTGATAGAGAAAGAAAAAAGCCAGAACAGTATATCAATCCGCTCACAATATAGATTCTACCACCATACCATACCATACCATACCATACCATACTAGTCTACCCTGTACTCCATACTCTGTACTCCATACTGTACTACTCTGTACTACTCTGTACTACTCTGTACTACTCTGTACTACTCCATAGTCATAATACTAAACTACTGCACTAGTTCATATTAGTCTACCACTATACAGAAAGCTCTCCACGTTAATCCTGGTACCGTACAACCACGTGAAAGTGACACAGTGGAATGGCAATTGTTAGGATAGAAAGCGTAGGCTTGAGCTATTGAAATAGATAGATCACTATTGAAGGTGGATCCAACAGTTAGTTAGTTAGTTAGTTAGTTAGTTAGCTAGTTAGTTAGAGTAGAGTAGTATAGTGTAGCAGAGGATTGGAGAGCATTTCATTGAGCTATTTTGGAATAGTGCAGTAGTTGGTGGGAGCAATTGAATGAGGAGCTATATCCTTGAGCAGTTCGAGCATTGGATGCTATAGCAAGTAGCCATTCTCGGTAGTATTTTCCTGGCCTTTTCGACCTTAGACTATAGTGTTCCTGTCACATTGTCCTTACAGACCCTGTCACATAGTCCCAGAAAACCTATTGTATGGAATACCAATGGACAGTTGCATTGTCCCAGAAGACCAGTTGTATGAAATACCAATACACAGTAACATTGTCCCAGAAGACTAGTTGTATGAATACCAATACACAGTAGCATTTCCATTGGTAGACCATAATCATTTGTCCTTGGAACTTCGCATAGCATAAGATTGGCATATACCTGTAGTATACACCTCATATCCTTTCATAGTATAGTCCTTCACGATTCTGGAGACCTTGTTGACTGTAGCAATAGCATGAAATTAGCTAGATCAGCGGCGACCTACATACATACATACATATATACATACACAATATACTTTATACATAGAGGAATGACAGACACTCAGTGTATGTCACATAATCTCACCCTTTGATTTCACTTCTATTACTACCTCATACATCACTTAATACGGTATTGTGTCATATTACACCGTGTTTGGAGAATTTTCAGATTTCAAAACTTTCATTTCCAGTAAAAAAAAATCAAATTAAAGATCCACGATTGCTGTGACTAAAATTGAAACCTTCATTCCATAGCAAACAGAAGCAGGCACAGGCCAGCACTTTAAAGTCACCAAGATCTTGGCATTTGAAGAAATGAATCATCATATTTCCCATAAAATCACTCAGCCTGAAACAACAAAGGTTAAACATTCGCATACCTCCGATCTCCAATGTGACTTGATTGTGGTCTGATTGTGGGCTGATTGTAGCTTCATGGCTTTATTGTGGCTTCATTGTGGCCCTAAATTTGATTGTCCCCCAAATTCAGAACATAGTCACCAGACATCCTTAAATTTGAATCATTCGTCCATTCAAACCTTGAATTCAGCAACCGTGGGTTTACTAACACTGGAAACCAATGAAGTAGAGGAATACCCCTCAGCTTTCACGGCCCTCGGCACGGAGGTACTGATCTCCTCAATTTGCTCTTCGTCGGTGACTTTAACCTGGGCCATTGAAACCTCCTTACTCTCCAAATCAACGTTCATGTAGACATTCCGCTGAAACGAATCACCAAAATAGGCAATTGGAAAGTAAGAATCATCACTTTGGTACCAACCAGCTTTCAAGTAGCATGTTCCATTGCGGCTACCGATCAAGTCTGTCAATGGCACTTTTATTTTAATGCCAGAAAAATCGTAGACTATGTTTCTCGTACTGGTATTGTATCCGCAATCCACCTTGTAATCATCAAATCCTGGCCAGGACACTCCCAGCATCAGCTCAACCAAAGCAAGATAGGTATTTTTCGGGAAAATTTGATTGCCACTAAAGCTTATTTGGGCTGCAATTGGCTCGTTCAAAACGACCACTTTTTGGTTAGAATTTTCCAAGTATATTTTGTTAAGAACAACAGTTAAGTCAATTCGCTTGACCCATCTATGTTCACTCACCATCGGAACAGTTTGCAATCTTCCAACATACTTCTTATGATCAACGGCACCAAAAAGAATTGAACCACTCTCAGGATCTCCTCCTTTCAAAAACAAAGAGTAAGTCGTTTTTCTGATATAACCCGCATTCTTCAAAGCCACTGGGAAGGTTACATACTGTTCTCTGTTTTGATTTTTCATGCTAGTCCCATCTACCGTCCCAAGGCCCAAAAACCCCTCAGTAAGAGCCGTAGATTTGACCACAGTAAACACCATTCTCGCCATAGTTTTTGATGTTCCAACCTTATCAGAACCCCAAACACCATGAGAAAAACTACCATCCAAATAACGAACGGAGTACAGAGGATTTGCCTCATAAAGCTCGAACGTCTTGGACCTGGCCTTGTTGAAGGTATTCTTGGCGTTGCAATCGCTTGCATCTCTTTTACTTATACCCAGATAAGTGGGCATTCCTTTTTCTGATTCCTTTGCTTTTCCAGCTCCACTGTTCTCCTCCGCAACGAGACTTTGTGAGCCTTTTGGGTCGTGCTCCGGAATTTCACGTTTTTGCTGTACCTCTCTCTCCGTTTTGACATTACAAATTGCATTGCTGTCCAAAATAGTTGTATCAGGCGATTGTGGATTGAGGTGGACCTCGATTCTTTGTCCTCTGGAGCCCATATAAAGTTCTGTATAGTATTTATAACCTCGTCTGATTATTGGGAGACTGACAAATTTTTTGCCATCCCGCTTGGCCAAGTCAAAGCGCCTGTAAGAAGAACCACTTGCATGAGGATCTCCGTCCGACATTGGAACGTCCATTTTCAATTCCTTTTGGTGGTTCACAGAAAGCTCATCGTTCACAGAAGGCTCATCGTTCACAGAAGGCTCATCGATGGGGGATAAGAGTGCGGCTGTGGCCATTACCACTAAGGCCAAAAGTGAGAGATATTTTGTTAACATTGTTGATGGGTAAGTAAGTCATAGGAGCCTGTAGCTTTTATATATGTTTGGAAACACAACATGCTTGATGAGAAATAATCACCTCTTGAAAACTTGAAAAGCCGGCTCGAATTTCCATTTGGCCTTAGGTCGGAATTGACTAAGCCTCCTTGAATCAAAGGACCTCCCGAAAGGGGCAGTTGTTTTCCATGTGATTGTGTTAATAACCCCGAATCTCACGATAAATCGTGGCAAAAAATCAAAAAATGAAAAAAATAACAAAATCTGACAAAAAAATATATGCTTATTAAGCTTTAATAGCTTTTTATGAATATTTTTTTGCAACTCCTTATTGATATCGAGTTCCGAGAATAACCTCTCCAAGATGATAAGTTAGTAGCGGCGAGCAGAAGGGATATTTGACATATTTAAGGTTCAGGACATCAGATTCAGGACATCAGATTCAGGACCTCAAATTCAGGACCTTAAATTCAGGACCTTAAATTCAGGACCTTAAATTCAGGACCTCAAATTCAGGACCTCAAATTCAGGACCTCAAATTCAGGACCTCAAATTCAGGACCTCAAATTCAGGACCTCAAATTCAGGACCTTAAATTCAGGACCTCTATGTTGTGTTATCAGAAATTCAAGTAACGAAAATCAGTGAGAGGGAATTATTAAGAACCTTTTACAATGCGTTTCCCCCTTAAAAAAAAAAAAAATAAATAGAAAAGCGCCCCTGCCATTTTTTCAGGTAGTTCCCTTTTGACGGGCGGGGATAGTTTCTGAGCCATGTGATAATATATAAGAAAATATCGCGCACGGCTTTTAACTGCACACACCACCCTGTACAGTGTTTTTCAGAACTATTCAAACCAGGGGGGGTAAAACAATTCAAACCACACTAGCAAAATTAAATAAACCAGTAATTCAAAAAGTTTCGTACCCCTTCCACTTCAGTTTCGTTCGTTTTGACCCTTGACTGGTACTGAAACACTCCCAAATATCTCCCAAATGTACATCAGTGTTTTTTCAAAAGTATCCAGACCGGTGCGGGAAATTCTGTTTTAATACATCCTGTTTTACCAGATTAAGATTCTCCTCGAATATTTGTGGGGTAGTGGAAAGAAGCACGAGACCGGAACTCAACAGGGTCACGTGACCATAAAGACCAGGGCACCCTTTAGAAGGCCACCACCGGACCTTTTTAACTACAACACCACCAAAATGATGTCCGGAATTGCAGGATTCCACAAAACCCACTCTTTTTTCCGTACCAAGAAAAAAGGGTGCTTTGCGTTGGGCCTTTTTCTATTGAGGTAGCCGGGTGTACGGGTGTTTTGGTTTATCGCCAGAGCCAATTCCGGGGGTTGCACCCAATCAATGTTTCGTCCGTTTTGACCCTTGATTGATATTGCAAGACTCCCAAATGTCTCCCAAATGTAGTACATATGAGGCAATCATTCAGATTTAACATTTCAGAATATTGAATTCTAATGAAAGTTGGTGTGAAACATTACGCCATTTGGTTTGAAAGACTGTGCCAAGGAGTACGAAACATTCTGTCGCGCTGGTTTGAATACTTCTGAAAAACACTGTACCCATTTCCATTCACTGACCAAAAATGGCCAATCCCCAGAGTCTATTTGATCTAGCCCATACAGTTCTGGATATCATTGGATAGTTTAGTTCTGTATGGCTTTTTTAGTATACTGTATAGTTCTGTATAGTTCTATAGTTCTGTATAGTTCTATAGTTCAGCACAGTGTTTTTCAAATCTATTCAAGCCAAGAAGACAGAATGGTTCGTGTCCCTTCGCAGTCTTTCAAAAAAAATGGCGTAATGTTTCACACCAAGCTTCATTAGAATTCAATATTCTGAAATGTTGAGTCTGGACTATTGCCTCATGTACTACATTTGGGAGACATTTGGGAGTCCTGCAGTACCAGTCAAAGGCTACCCCGGAATAGGCTGCCAAAACACCCGTACACCCGGCTACCTCAGCAGAAAAAGGCCCAACGCAAACAACCGTTTTTTCATGGTACGGAAAAAAGAGTGGGTTTTGTGGAATCCTAGAATTCCGGACTTTACAATGTATATTTTAGTAGTTGAAAAGGTCTGGTGGTGGCCTTTAAAGGGTGCCCCGATATTTATGGTCACGTGATCATCGTTGAGTTCCGGTCTCGTGCTTCTTTCCACTACACCACAAATATTCGAGGAGAATCTTAATCTGGTAAAACCGGATGCTCTTATATAGTATAGTATAGACAGTAGAGTATAGTATAGACAGTAGAGTATAATATAGACAGTAGAGTATGGACAGTAGAGTATGGACAGTAGAGTATAGTATAGTGTAGTCTTTAGTGGCAGTACTTGTCCATTGTTAGGATTGGATGGAGACGCTTCATGATCGTACCCCTTCGCAGTCTTTCAAACCAAATGGCGTAATGTTTCACACCAAGCTTCATCAGAATTCAATATTCTGAAATGTGAAATCTGGAGGATTGCCTTATATGCAGTATATTTGGAGACATTTGGAGACATTTGGAGACATTTGGAGACATTTGAGAGTCTTGCAATATCAATCAAGGGTCAAAACGGACGGAACTGAAGTGGAAGGAGTACGATACTTTTTGAATTATTGGTTTGTTGAATTTTACTAGTGTGGTTTGAAACGTTCTATCGCGCGGGTTTCAATAGTTTTGAAAAACACTGTATAGTTCAATTTAGTTCAGTACAGTGTTTTTCCAAACTATTCAAACCAGGGCTGCGAAATTTTCGGAACCAAGAAGACAGAATGGTTCAAACCAGCACGGCAAAACCATCCAAACCATACTAGCAAAATTAGACCTACCAACAATTCAAAAGTTCCGTACCCCTTCCACTTCAGTTCCGTCCGTTCTAGTCCTCCACTGGTACTGCAAGAGAGACCCAAATGTAGTACATAGAGTGTTTTTTCAAAACTATCCAAACCAGCGCGGGAAATTCTGTTTGAGAGCATCCGGTTTTACCAGATTAAGCTTCTCCTTGAATATTTGACCAATTTATGGTGTAGTGGAAAAAAGCACGAGACCGGAACTCAACAGGGGTCACGTGACCATAAAGATCACGGCACCTTTAAAAGGCCACCACCCAACATTTTCAACTATAAAAGCACCAAAATGATTTCCGGAATTGCAGGATTCCAACTAACCCACTCTTTTTTCCGTACCATGAAAAAAAGGTCGTTTGCGTTGAGCCTTTTTCTGCTGAGGTAGCCGGGTGTACGGGTGTTTTGGCAGCCAATTCCGGGGTAGCCCTTAATTGAAACTGCAAGACTCCCAAATGTAGTACATAGGTAATTCTTCAGATTTACGATTTCAGAATATTGAATTCTAATGAAAGTTGATGTGAAACATTACACCATTTTTTTTTTTTTTGAAAGATTGTGTGAAAGGGTACGAAACTGTTTGAATTATTGGGTTGTTGAATTTTGCTAGTGTGGGTCGAAACACTTTGTCGCGCTGGTCTGAACCATTCTCTCTTTTTGGCTCGAAACATTTATCGCACTGGTTTGATAGTTTTGTCGCGCAGGTTTGAATAGCTTTGAGAAACACTGTATGTTAGAGTGGAAGTGCGGTAGTGCGGCAGTGGAAGTGCGGTAGTGGAAGTGTGGTAGTGCGTTACTATGGAAGTGTGGTTAGGGAAGTGCGTTACTATGGAAGTGTGGTAAGGGAAGTGGAGTATAGTGTTGAACATGAGGGATGTGCTGACCCGTGTAGGCAGGTTATGTGTTACCTGTAGTACAACGGAATTGGACAAGCCTCAAGGTTCCAGAAGCCTCAAGGTTCCAGAAGCCTCAAGGTTACAGAAGCCTCAAGGTTCTGAGGAAAGCATGAGTGCAGACTAGTAATGTAGGTCTTGGTGTCAGTAGTAGTCAGGTTTGACTTTAGACAATTGCCAAGTCCACACCAAAAGCAGGGCTCCACCAAAAGCAGGGGTCCACCAAAAGCAGGGCTCCACCAAAAGCAGGGGTCCACCAAAAGCAAGGGTCCACCAAAAGCAAGGGTCCAAGGAATCCCAAGTATATAGAGAGGGGTTTCCGCTCTATCTAGAACGGTATCACAAGTAACCATAATATCCAGATCTCCTAGTACAAATTAGTAGTACAAATTAGTAGCCGACTAAGATCTCCTAGTACAAATTAGTAGCACAACTAAGATCGAGAGGAATGAACAAAGACATAACCGTTCCGGTTCATGAAGTCAAGACCGGTAAACTTCAACATGTAGTGAGTATTGATAGTTTTTGGTGGTACGTCAGGTACTTTGTTTACTATGTTTATCGTTGATGGTTCTCTAGAGGGAGATTTGGGCTTGCCTTAAAACCGATATATATATACACCAGAGAGTTAAAATGGGGAGAACATTGACTTTGTTGCTCTGCATAGGGCCACTTTTATGCACTCTTTGGAAGTATATATATATATATATATATGTTTATTCATAGGCTACAAGACTATAAATGGGGATCGAAGAAAACTTCAAAAAGAAGTGAAAAAACTTCGAGAGAGAACACCAAAGTGTTTAGAGAAATGAAATCTCTCGCAGAGAGTTTTGAGACCTCCGTCTATGAACGCTTTTTAATGAAATCAAGTTTAAAAGCGTCGTCGATAAAACGGTTTGAAGTAAGAAATGTTCTTGCGCGTTAAATCAGGCGTCAATGGAGTCAATGTATCAGGAGTTTCAATATCAATCCGGCATTTTGTTGGTTTTCGATAAGTGATAAGAGTCTTGGTATAATAGTAATAGAGATCAAGCTTTTTGAAATCAGTATCAGGGTTTCCAACTGCGTATTGAATTGATGGGGTTCAGTAATCTACTGTGGTGTACGGGTGTGTGGTCCCCATACTACACCTTGAAGCCATACTACACCTTCAAGTCAATCTCCAACCAAGACTCCCAATCTTTAAAACCTCCTTTCTTTAAGAACTACTGCATGGTCATACAGCCTTTAGAATTAACAGAGGATATTGGTGTGGTTTGGTGTGATCTGGGCAATGTGCGTTATATGCAGGATCTGTAATTGTGGAGATGTCAATCCAAGTGCTTAGTAAACAGCACCTCTTAGCTAATAGTAATGGTTATTCTGATATCTGGAAACATCTGAGTATATCCCCTCAGTGATACTCTTAGATATTGACGTCCTTTATTGGGGTGAACCTTCACATGACCATAGTCACGTGAGTGGCTGCGGTGCTAGACAAGCACCAAGTACTGTTTTTTCAACAAGCTTCTAAAAAAGAAATTCCATTTCCAAACCAATATCCAAGTAAATAAACGTTTCATGGCCAAAAATCTATGTAAAAAGTTTGGTGGTGTGGTTTGGTATGTTTTAGATATGGTATGTTATATACAGGACACAGGGTTTATCTATAAGAAGTTTCGTCTCCAAAGCAATATTCAAGTAGAGAAAACGTTTTATGGGCTACTTCCAACAACAGTATAGCCATTTATGAAGTTTGGTGGTGGGGATTGTGTGATATTATAAATTGTGCTTATATGCCGGACGCACCAATAAACAAGAATATTTCTCTTTTATTTCAATCTCTCCATAGACCCATTCCAAAAGAACTTTCCAAAAGAGTATTTATGTAAAGAAATTTGGTGGTGTGGTTCGGTGGTGGGGGGATGGTGAACCCCCGGAACTTAGGGCTGGAGCCCTCGGTAAGTGCACGTCCGCAAAGTGCAGGCGCGCGCGCGAGGCACCTCCCCCAACCAAAATGAAATTTTTTCTCTCCTCACACTTCCTCCTTATACAACTAGGTATGTTTCCAACCCACCATAGAGCTGCGCCATTATGGGTAGAATGCATGGTCATTAAAGACTGGACAGATGATTGAGACGAGAGAAGAGAAAACGTGAACAGAGTGAAATGTTTTAAGATCTGGAAAATGATTGGTTGAGTGTTGGTGGAAAGAGAGCACAGGGCTCATACTGTGCGACGCAGTGATCCGTGAAACCAACATGAAACAGCCATGAAACCAACATGAAACCAACATGAAACAGCCTTGAAACAGCCTTGAAACACAACAGTCTTAAACGGTCTAAACGGTTTTAATCAATAGTGGAACTGAAAAAAGAGATATGAAACAGTCCTGAAATAGTCTTGTACATGGATCATGAAGTGAAACATCTCTGAAACATGAATACTATGGTTGACTTCTTTCTTGACTCATTTTCCCTTCACACTCTCGTTTTCATCTCTTTGGCTCGCACTTTTTTCCATCTTTTTTCCATCTTTTTCCTGGCTTTTTCCGGCTTTTCTGTCTTCTGTCTTCTGTCTTCTGTCTTCTGTCTTCTGGTGTATGCACTACCCTTGACACCATGACACTATTCAACCATCCAGCTCATCATTATTCCCTCTTAATTGAATACTAACAATAGCAATATGCCAAAGAAGAGATCTTCCAACGGTAGAAACAAGAAGGGTAGAGGACACGTCAAGCCAGTCAGATGTTTGAACTGTGCCAGATGTGTGCCTAAGGACAAGGCCATCAAGAGAGTCACCATCAGAAACATGGTGGAGGCAGCTGCTGTCAGAGACTTGTCTGAGGCCTCTGTGTACCAGGAATACGCTTTGCCTAAGTTGTACAACAAGTTGCACTACTGTGTTTCTTGTGCCATCCACGCCAAGATTGTCAGAGTCAGATCCAGAACCGACAGAAGAGTCAGAACTCCTCCTCAAAGAAAGAGATTTACTCAAGACAAGAGGGTTTCCCCTGTGGAGGCTGCCAAGAAGGCTGCATAAATCCTGTAATAAATAAACAGACGTAAAATACGTAGATATTTAATGGACAACTATTATCTCATTTAACATGTAAAAATGTCTCATGAGTTCCAGGCACCCTAAGTTGTCCTAGGTATTCTATACTTGTTCAACGGCGTCTATGATGGCTATGGTGTTATATGCAGGATTTTATATGATCAGTACACCCTGCTCTTCTCCAAATGTAGCATAGAGTATTATTCTATAGACTGTATTGACTGTATAGTACATAGAGTCTGGTACTAGAGAAATACTACAAGAAGTACCATAGTACCAATAGTACTTAGTACATTAAATACTACATACTACATACTACATACTACATACTACATACTACATACTACATACTACATACTACATACTACATACTACATACTACATACTAGATCTTGGCATACTGCTTAGTGTTCAGTATATACTACATATTAATTATTAGACTGTAGTATAGACTGTAGTATAGACTGTAGTAGTAACTAGTGTATATAGAATGTATATTGTCAGATCCACCATAGCTAGTCCCACGTATTGAGGTATTATTAAGCCTCTCCGCCTGATATCCACCTAGCTGCCCACCCTTTTCTTTACTTATATATGCAGCTCAGATTCCTGTTGAAAGTGAACAATGAATGTTCATTTCTGGAAGGAAGGGACACGCTTACGAGAAACCTAGAGTGCCCTTAACCAGCTTCTTAAGGCTATAATTAGCTTTCCATACAATAGGAAGATTTATCTCCCACATAATTCTTGTGTGAAATGCTTTAGCGGAGTTATAGAATTTTATATAAGAAGGAACTCGTCCATATCCTTTAAAACTTGTGGGGTTTTCCTAACATATCCTAGTGTTAGTTAATTAATCAGAATATTGTCTGAGAGAACATACCAAGAAGTCCTCTACTCCCAGACCTACAGAACAGACAAACAGACAGACAAACAGACAGACAAACAGACAGACAAACAGACAGAAGCCCAAAACAGCTCTCGTGTAACTCCTCAACTGGTACTTGAGGTGAAGATATTGGGACATGGACTACTGGGTAGTGATTAATTAGTATAATTTAAATTCACACTCAGTCATTTTTCATGTTCTATATTCAGGAGAGTACTTTAAAAGGTCTTGTTCAGGTAGGGGAAAGTACTTGCCATGGAACTGAGCCGTATGCTTCTCACGGTCATATACTCTACTCTTATATAATAGCAATGGGAGTCTTACAAGAATTAACCACCTCTAAGTTCTAGTAGTCAATCAATAACTGATAGTAGTATCTTAGAAGTATAGTACTAGGGGTTTAGTACTAGGAGTATATTACTAGGAGTTTAGTACTAGGAGTATATTATTAGGAGTTTAGTACTAGGGGTTTAGTACTAGGAGTAAAGTACTAGGAGTTTAGTACTAGGAGTATATTACTAGGAGTATATTACTAGGAGTTTAGTACTAGGAGTATATTACTAGGAGTTTAGTACTAGGAGTATATTACTAGGAGTTTAGTACTAGGAGTATAATACTAGGAGTATAGTACTAGGAGTATAGAACAAGGAGTATAGAACAAGGAGTATCGTAGTACTAATAGCAGTACCACTCCCACCAGTATAACACGACTAACAATAGAAAAGAACTGGAATAGTTAGAGCTTTGTTATGTTCTTTAATACATTTATGCATTACTAATACTTTGTTTGTTGATGGTTCTCAAAGAGAGGAACCAAAGTGGCTTATATAATTTTGAGAGAAACGCCATCATTGTAGGAAGCCATCATTGTACGAAGCCATCATTGTACGAAGCCATCATTGTACGAAGTACTATGATGGCCGTGATACGGACTTTTCAATAGCCATCATAGTACTCCATCATAGTACTCCATCATAGTGCTCCATCATAGTACTTCGTATGATGGAATGACTTCGCGCAACACAATTTGCAGCCCCCAGAGTGAGACTCGAATAACTAGACCCTAGTTCAACACCCCCAGTAATAAACACCCAGAAATAAACACCCAGGAATAAACACCCAGAAATAATCAACCCCGCCATTTTAGCAATCGCTTATCATTAATTTCGCGCTATAATATATTTATTTGAATATCACGCTCTATAACCAGTTACTCCTTGCAACAGACCGCCAACTCATCATTACACTCCTTTTGCATCAAGGGTCTCATACCGTTTTCAATGGCCACTGTTATTTAAGTGAATCCTCATGTTCTCAAAAGCCAAAACGCTGAGCCTTCTCCATCATGAGATCCATACTTAAGTCACGCAGGGAGAGTGAGTCACCCCATAATCCACCCCCCCCCCGAAATAACATGACCAAAAGTTTCAAAAAAAAAAAAATTTTAAGAAAGAATCATTTTGAGAAGATCTACACCATGAAATGCAGTTTATTTAGGTTTTAGAAAAACTTTCCTTTTGTGTTTTTGTGTTACTTCTGTGATACTTCTGTGATACTTCTGTGATACTTCTGTGATACTTCTGTGATACTTCTGTGATACTTCTGTGATACTTTGTTACTGTCATTTGTTACTTTGTTGTCTTGATGTGTGCGAATTTAGGAGGTGTGGAATAGAAATGGTGTTGCGAAAAGAAGTTAAAAATGGTGTTGAGAATGGTGTTGAGAATGAAGTTCAGAAACTCCTCCTCAGTGGTGCGCAGTATTGAAGTGAGGGGGTGAAGGTTGGGTCCAGGAAGAGTGAAAGTGAGAAAAGACTCACGTCGGTGCCGCACATAAAGTGCGCATTCCCGGCCATCATAGTACGAAATCATAGTACGAAATCATAGTACGAAATCATAGTACGAAATCATAGTACGAAATCATAGTACGAAATCATAGTACGAAGTACTATGATGTGAAACGACTATGATGTAAAACGACTATGATGTGAAACGACAAAGTACTATAAGGCCCAAGGAAACGACAAAGTACTATGACCAATGAAAACGACAAAGTGCTATGACGACCAAGGAAACGACAAAGTATTATGACGACCAAGGAAACGAAGTATTATGACGACCAAGGAAACGAAGTACTATGACCGATGGAAACTCCGTGTCACGCTCATCATAAGTACATTAAAGCTTTATTTATGGAGCTTGCTTTATCTTCTAATTGGGCCTCTTTTATGCTCTAAATGGTTATACGACGCAAAGTCATGGATTGAAGATTATGAAGTCCTACTTCTGAATTGGTTTCTGGATAGTACTTCTAGAATATTATTCTGAATACCACTTTCTGAATAAGTTTTTGAATATTAGTTCAAATACTAGTGTCTGTCATGTTCTTTAATACTTTTATGCTTATTGATACTATGTTCGTTGATGGTTCCTCTCTTTGAGGTACCAAAGTGGCTTATATAACTTTGAGAGAAACGCCATCATTGCACGAAGTACTATGATGGCCATTACAGAATCCACTATGATGGCCATTACAGAATCAGCTATGATGACCATTGAAAACCACTATGACTATTGCAAACCACTATGACCATTGCAAACCACTATGACCATTGCAAACCACTATGATGGCTGCAACTTCCGTATCTCGCCCACCTAGTACTTCGTACAATTATGGCATGACCATGGTTAGAATCGTACAGAGTGGCTTCATGAATCCTCTATGGCAGGGTCCTGCCTATCGTGGATCTAACATTGACCTCATAGTCACATCAACATATGTAAGCACTTCAGAAGAATTGTTTACTTCAGTAGAATTGTTTACTTCAGAAGAATTGCTTACTTCAGTAGAATTGTTTACTTCATGAGAATTATTTACTTCAGGAGAAGGAGAAGAATATTGTTTCTCCTGTATGGATATTCAGAGGACCTGATTATCAGAGGACCTGATTAAATTTGGACCATGTTGGCTTATGCTCCTAGACCTTATGGACGTGTGTCTGTATGCAGTACACGATATGCTGTCTATGTGATTTATTTGAAGACCATAGAAAATGATAGAGGTTGAGATTGGTACTGAAATATAAGGCCAAAGAATCTGTATACAACATTATTGTATACGTATCTGGTGTCAACAAGCACCTAGCATGTACGGAGTCAAAGTACTTCGGAGTATGTTGTATGCAGACCAGTGAATGGAGAACCCCCAAAATAAAGCTTTAACTTTTAGTATACTTTAAAATTTTAAGCATATCTATGGACATTTATAATATTGGTATAGGTGAATTCGGATAATGTAGATAAGATATGTTGTTTATAATCTTTACTATTATCCTTGCTAATATTGCGCTGGCATTTGAATGGAATAATTCCACTAGAAACTTACCTAAGACT
This sequence comes from Metschnikowia sp. 01-655c1, assembly GCA_002370185.1. Classification (NCBI taxonomy): domain Eukaryota; kingdom Fungi; phylum Ascomycota; class Pichiomycetes; order Serinales; family Metschnikowiaceae; genus Metschnikowia; species Metschnikowia sp. 01-655c1. The sequence continues at coordinate 16,394 of NKZO01001636.1, forward strand.
TCTATACCTGTCTGTGATTCTAGTATCTCACAAGCACCATTGAATGTCTTTTTTGGTTACAGATATTTGAAATAGTATAACACCTTAGATATCATAGGTATAAAATACTATATATTAAATTAAATCGTAAAACAAATGCTCATTTTAAAGAAATTTAAGTGGGCCCCTCAATTAAAGAACAAAATAGGTATAATAAGAAACTTAAGCAGGCCCCTCAAATAAAGAACAAAATAGGTATAACAAGAAGCTTAAGCATGCCCACAATTAAAGAATAAAAAATAGTGTCAATAAGAGAATAAAGTAGGCCCCCAAAATAAAGCTTTAACTTTTAGTATACATTAAAATTTTAAGCAGACCAAAGGTTCTAAAAGTCTGATAGACCCGTTAAGCATAGTAGTTAAATTTCTCATACCCCTTTCAGCTGTTCTATGTAGATTAAAATGACTTAAATCGGCAGTTACGACTCTCTTGTTTTTATTGTGAGGTACAACTTACATTCCCTGTATATTAATGTGTACTAAAACATGTTAAAATCTGGAGTGTCCCAAGTGTCTCAACGTCCCTGGACTATCACTGGAGTATCAGTATATACTGCATATCACTGGAGTATCAGTATATACTGAGTATCACTGGAGTGGAGTACCTACTGCAGTATATATAAACCAAACTGTACATATTGGAAACACCACCAGAAGTGCCGGTTCAAAGGGTACATACAGAGCTAAAAAATCTAATAGAGTAGTGTGAGTAACTTGTGGGTGGAATATATTAGCTATAAAATATTCTTAGGTTTTGTGACCTTGACCTTAGGTTTATTTTTGTGACCTTGGCCTTAGGTTATTTTTTGTGACCTTGACCCCATCAAAATACCTAGACGTCCCGTTTCTTCATCCACTCGGGCCTCATGCGCTTGATGCGTCTCCACTGCCTCATCCACCTGAGCTTCATCCACTGAAGTTTCATGTAATTAACGCCCATATCACTATTCTCCAATCCCTGAAACCTCCTTAATTCTAGGATTTTCCTTTTGTACTTTGGTTTTTGGAGTTTTTGGGGTTTTTGGGGGTTTTGGGGGGTTTTGGCACCTCTTTTATGTTCATGTACTGCATATAGATGATCGGCCCGCTCCACTTCCTCCACTTTCCTCCACTGCCACCACACCCCACTGCCACCACTGCTCCACTTACCAAAACCATAATGGAAACTGGGGATCAGAACAATGGTGAGGAGTGTTCTAGAATATCTAAACGGTCATGATACAAATTTAATGATGCCATTGCAAACTCCACCATCATAGTGTTGAAGTTTACCGATCTTGAGTCCATGATCCGGAACAGTTATGTCTTTGTTTATTCTTCTCGTTCTTAGTTGTGCTACTAATTTGTACTACTAATTTGTACTACTAATTTGTACTAATAATTTGTACTACTAATTTGTACTACTAATTTGTACTAGGAGATCCGTCTTGTGGTCACTTGTGATACCTCTAGGTAGAGCAGAATCCCCTTTATATACAGTGTTTTTCAAAACTATTCAAACCAGCGCAACAAAATATTTTGTACCCCTTTGCATAGTCTTTCAAAGCAAATCTGGGAACTCTGGAAAAGTGGAACGGCAGGAAATTGGGGAAATGATCCAAGGAATTACCCAACAGTCATTAATAGTGGAGTGGCTGCGTATTCGAAGTCATCAGTGAGACTTCAGCAATATGTTTCACACCAACCTTGATTAGAATTTAATATTCTGAAACTTAAAATCTGGATGATTGCCTTATATGTACTACATTTGGGAGTCTGCAGTTTCAATTAAGGGCTACCCCGGAATTGGGTCTGGCGAGAACCCAAAACACCCGTACACCCGGCTACCTCAGCAGAAAAAGGCCCAACGCAAGCAACCTTTTTTTCACTTCTGTTTTGTGAAAATAGGATTGCTGGAATCCTGGAATTCCGGACTTTACAATGCACATTTTGTTAGTTGAAAAGGTTGGAGTGGTGGGTTTTTGGAGGTCCTGTAGCTGGGCATTTCCGGCCGCGGTCCTCAATTCCGGTCAATCATACCATAACAGTGCTCATAATCATACATCATATAAGTATGTCAGAAAACAGTATGAGATTCTGTCCAATATTACAGTGTTTTTCAAAACTATTCAAAGCAGCGTGGCGAAACGATTCAAATCACACTACCGAAATTAAACAAACCAATGACTCAAAAAGTTTCGTACCCCCACAGTCTTTCAAACCAAATGGCATAATGTTTCACCCCATGTTTTTTTAGAATTCAACAATCTGAAATGTTGAATCTAGAGGATTGCCTCATATGTACTACATTTGGGAGTCTTGAAGTACCAGTCAAGGGTCAAAGCGGAGGGAACATTGATTGGGTGCAACCCCCGGAATTGGTCGCCAAAACACCCGTACACCAGACTACCTCAGCAGAAAAAGGCCCAACGCAAAGCACCCTTTTTTCTTGGTACGGAAAGAAGAGTGGGTTTTGTGGAATCCTGGAATTCCGGACATCATTTTGGTGCTTTTATAGTTGAAAAGGTTCGGTGGTGGCCTTTTAAAGGTACCCTGATCTTTATGGTCACGTGATCACCGTTGAGTTCCGGTCCCGTGCTTCTTTCCACTACACCATAAATTGGCCAAATATTCAAGAAAAATCTTAATCTGGCAAAACCCAGATGCTCTTATATAGTATAGTGTAGTATATACAGTAGAGTATATTATAGTGTAGTCTTATAGTGGCAGTACTTGTCCATTGTTAGGATTGGATGGAGACGCTTCATGATCGTACCCCTTAGCACAGTCTTTCAAACCAAATGGCGTCATGTGTCACACTAACTTTCATTAGAATTCAATATTATGAAGTCGTAAATCTGGAGGTTTGTCTCATATGTACTACATTTGGGAGTCTGCAGTTAAAATCAATGGTCAAAACGGACGAAATTTAACTGGTTTCCTTGATATTCTGTATACAACAATGTTTTGAGTTGTTAACAAAATTATTTAAATTACTGGTTTGTTTCATTTTTCTAGTGTGGTTTGAATCGCTGGTTTGAATCATTTTGCTGCGCTGGTTTGAATCCTTTTGAAAAACACTGTATGTATGTGAATATGACAATTGATCCAGATGCGGCAAGACAACTAGAGCATTGGCTGAGACACATGTAAAGGTGAAGGGATTATTCAAAAAAGCTTTACGTGGAAAAGCCACATAGCGGATCAGCATCCACCACTTCCTCCACTTCCTCCACTTCGGACCGCCCTCAATTCCGGCCCTCAATTCCGGCCGCACCATACTCATACTATCGCATTCATCCTTTCATACTATACTCTATACTACTCTATACTACTCTATACTACTCTATACTCTATACTACTCTATACTCTATACTACTCTATACTCTATACTACTCTATACTCTATACTACTCTATACTCTATACTACTCTATACTCTATACTACTCTATACTCTATACTACTCTATACTCTATACTACTCTATACTCTATACTACTCTATACTCTATACTACTCTATACTCTATACTACTCTATACTCTATACTACTCTATACTCTATACTACTCTATACTCTATACTACTCTATACTCTATACTACTCTATACTCTATACTACTCTATACTCTATACTACTCTATACTCTATACTACTCTATACTCTATACTACTCTATACTCTATACTACTCTATACTCTATACTACTCTATACTCTATACTACTCTATACTCTATACTACTCTATACTCTATACTACTCTATACTCTATACTACTCTATACTCTATACTACTCTATACTCTATACTACTCTATACTCTATACTACTCTATACTCTATACTACTCTATACTCTATACTACTCTATACTCTATACTACTCTATACTCTATACTACTCTATACTCTATACTACTCTATACTCTATACTACTCTATACTCTATACTACTCTATACTCTATACTACTCTATACTCTATACTACTCTATACTCTATACTACTCTATACTCTATACTACTCTATACTCTATACTACTCTATACTCTATACTACTCTATACTCTATACTACTCTATACTCTATACTACTCTATACTCTATACTACTCTATACTCTATACTGACCGTACTAGCTATAGAGCTTATAGTTGCTATATCAACTTATACCAGTTGTCTATCCTTCTATACTACACTACTTCTCCATATTCCATTCTCCATCCTCCATACTACACTATTATCCTGAACACTATACTGTACTGTACTGTACTTGACTACTCTATCCTCTATATGGTGTGTATAGTGCCAGTATTCCACAGCAATCTACTCCAGTTTCCTTACAATCCATACATTTCATACATTTCATACATTTCATACATTTCATACATTTCATACATTTCATACATTTCATACATTTCATACATTCCATACAAGTCTTCATGCAAGTTTCTATACTCCAGTTTCCCTTACTACACCCACGCTGCCCCCACCTTCCGGATTTAACAAAAGCCTGCTTCTCTAAAGTGGGGTGTCACGTGCCCCCATAGATTTTCGTGGTGTACGGGTCTGATGCTTGCGTCTTTCATCCCTCTTTCGCACTTCCTCCACTCCAGCTTCTACTCTGCTAATTGGACCTACCACCCCTAAGTCGCCCGTAACGGATCCCCTGCATAACCCGGCCCAGCTTTTCGTGTGCTTGGCTCCCGCTCTGTTGTTATATACAGGTTCTTTTCTTTTTCCTTGGAATCTGTCCATCATCCACCGTTCGTTGGCGTGTCCCGTGCTGGTGCTCCTAACCGTCTGATCAATCCCCCAAAATCCACCAACCAAACCCACGCTCTTCAAATCCAGAATCAAAGCGGTCAAATCAAGAACCAAAGCGGTCAAATCAAGAACCAAAGTGGTCAAATCAAGAACCAAAGCGGTCAAATCCAGAGTTGAACCCCCAAATCCGGATTCAAACCCCCCAAATCCAGAGTTAACCCTTCCCACCCCTCCAGAGCTAAACCCTTACCCATGGATCATAAGTGGAAATTCTCGCAGTGTTTCGGCGACAAAGGCGATATTGAAAACATCACCGAGGCCGATATCATCTCCACCGTCGAGTTCGATAGCTCCGGTACCTTTTTGGCCACCGGAGATAAAGGCGGGCGTGTGGTGTTGTTCGAACGCAACCAGGGCAAGAAGCAGAATTGTGAGTATAAGTTCTTCACGGAGTTCCAGAGCCACGACGCCGAATTCGACTACTTGAAGTCGTTGGAGGTGGAGGAAAAGATCAACAAGATCAAATGGTTGCGCAGCTCCAACAACTCCTTGTACCTCCTCTCCACCAACGACAAGACCATCAAGTTGTGGAAGATCATGGAGCGCCAGGTCAAGTTGGTCAGTGAAAATAACCTCAATGGCCTGGACCATTTGTTGTCGTCCAAATTCAACGTCAAGGACTTGATCTTGCCCAAGATGGAGTTCCACGATAAGTTGATCCTGGCGCAACCCAAGAAGATCTACTCCAATGCCCACGCCTACCACATCAACTCTATCTCCGTCAATTCCGACCAGGAAACCTACCTTTCGTCCGACGACTTGCGCATCAACTTGTGGAACTTGGATATCCCGGACCAGCTGTTCAATATCGTGGACATCAAGCCGGCCAACATGGAGGAATTGACCGAGGTGATTACCAGCTCCGAGTTCCACCCCAACCACTGCAACTTGTTCATGTACCTGTCGTCCAAAGGCACCATCAAGTTATCGGACATGCGGTCCAACTCCTTGTGTGATCTGCATGCCAAGGTGTTCGAAGAGTACTTGGACCCGGCCTCGCACAACTTCTTCACGGAAATCACCTCGTCCATTAGCGACGTCAAGTTCCTGCACGACGGCCGCCACATTGTGTCCCGGGACTACATGACGGTCAAGATCTGGGACCTTGCCATGGAGCTGAAGCCCGTGAAAACCATCAATGTCCACGAGCACTTGCGGGACCGCTTGTGTGATACCTACGAAAACGACGCCATTTTCGACAAGTTCGAGGTGCAGTTTTCCGGAGACAATCGCCTGGTGATGACCGGCTCCTACAACAACAACTTCATGATCTACCCCAATGCGGTGGGAGGAGGCGAGGCACAGAAGCTCAGCGTCGAGAAGGAGAAAAAGGACGACGACGACGACGAAGACGAGTCGGGCGATGAGGACTCGCCGCCTGTGTCGGGGCCATATGCGCAGTCGCCAAGCAATCTCGACGAGGAGGATGACCAGGAAGAGATTATTTTGCAGGCAGATAAATCGGCGTTCAAGTCTCGGAAGGTGGGCAGCAGCGACCAAAGCACACGCAGGCGGTTGATGAGCGGCGTGGGTAGTGGCGATCACAACGACTTCATCGAGTTCAAAAAGAGCATTTTGCATTTATCGTGGCATCCGCAGGAGAACAGTGTGGCCATTGCTGCGACGAATAATCTCTATATTTTCTCGACTTTATAAGGTCATTTGATCTGTGATCTGACCCTCTGACATGATCCGACATGATCATTGACATGATCTCTGACATGTTCTCTGACTGATCTCTGACATGATCTCTGACATGATCTCTGAATGTTCTCTGACATGTTCTGATCTGACCCGACCCTCTGACATGACCTTTGACCTGATATAAGTGGTTGGTTCAATGAAGCAAACACTGGGAGAGTCCGGCCATGCAGGCACATAATGCCGTATGGCTCGAGTCCTGTTCCAGCGAAGGACCCACCATCCTACACCCATCTACACATACAAATCACACAATCACCGTACCATCAAAACGTATAACCTCAAATAATACAACTCTCAATAGTACTTTTTTGAGGTACTGGCCAGACTCAAGTCAGTGACCATAGAGTAGACATCTTCCCGGTCTAATACAAGAATACTCTGGTGGCAGTATCAAGTCACATTGTGTTATATATTTATTATATGGTTTGGTTGTATGCAGGATATATACCTGTTGAAAGTGAACAATAAAAGTTAAAAGTTTATTTCAGGAAAAGAAAGGCGTACGCTCACGAGAAACCTTATGTGAGCTAAACCAGCTTATTACGGCTATACTTACCTTATTCCATACAATAGGAAGATTTATCTCCCACATAGTCCTTGTATGAAAATGCTTTAGCTGAGTTATTGAATTCTATACAAGATGCAATTCGTCCATATCTTAGAACTTCTTAGTGTTAGTTAAATAATCAGAATATTGTCTGATAACATACCCTTACACCATACACCATACACATCTACCATACACATCTACCATACACATCTACCATATACCATACACCATCACCATACAGTGTATAGCATATAGCATATAGTCACACACTATACACCATACACCATACACTAGTAACAATAACATATAGCCATACAACATAGACCGTATAGTCATAAATCATACACCATGCAGTTTACTAGTAATACTATGTGTACTGTATCTACTTGTAATACTAGTAACACCATTACTAGTAAACAGGAACCACTCGAAATGCTTTAATCAGTAGTAGAAAGCATAGTAGGAAACATTAATAGGAAGCACTAGAAACTAGTAATCAGTAGTGCGAAGATACTAAGACTGGAGTCAGTACTACTGCTACTAATGACTAATTACTAACTACTACTGCTTCTAACGACTAATTACTAACTACTACTACTAATATAACTACTACTACTAATATAACTACTACTACTAATATAACTACTACTACTAATATAACTACTACTACTAATCTTTCCATATAACACACAGTATATAGTCATATAGCCATACTCTAAGGACATATATTCATACATGTTAGACTTGAGATTTACCGAATCTCGATACAGGACATCCGGACGAACAGACAGGCATGTCAAAGATTTAATCAACATCAACTGTATGCAAGAAGGCTACAGCGATGACAGTATGCAAGAAGGCTACAGCGATGACAGTATGCAAGAAGTATAATGCTATCCGGTAAGGATAAGAAATCAAGCAGATTAAGAAAGCAAGCAAAACCAGATAGCAAGCACGTGAGCACAGTTGGCCGAAAAGTTGCTCGACAACTGGACGTTTAACGGCCAACAGAGGAGCACCGTTTTTAAAAGAAGAAGAACTCCATTGCTTAAGACATTTATACGACTTTAAGAGATAAGCTATATTAAAACGCTCGATAAAACAATCATCACTTACACTAACTGAACGGGAGAGTTCCTACTATTAGCAGTAGCCGTCAGAACATATTCAAATATCTTAGATAACCTTTTAGGCATCGTTCCTGGAAACGATCCACAACATTGACAAGCCGTTAGAAGCTTAAACCCTTTGCGAATACAGGTTAACTCCCCAGGTCCCATAATAATTCTAACATCAGAGTATATCATGCAATATAGTCATACAGTTTATAGCATATAGTCATAAATCATACAGCATACAGCATACAGCATCTATCATTATATACTATACACTCATCCATTCTAAGAAACTATACCGTATACTATAATACACACCCATACATTACACTGTATTCTATACTATCCTATACCGTGTACTACACACATTATACAATTTTATACCATATACAGTGTTTTTCAAAACTATTTAAACCAGCGCAGCAAAATGATTCAAACCACACCAGCAAAATCAAACAAACCAATAATCAAAAAGTTTTGTACACCCTTCACAAGCTGTAGTATACAGGATGACAAGGAAACCAGTTCAGTTCCGTCCATTTTGACCCTTGATTGGTACTGCAAGACTCCCAAAAGTAGTACATGTGAGGCAATCCTCCAGATTTAACATTTCAGAATATTGAATTCTAATGAAAGTTGGTGTGAAGCATTATGCCATTTAGTTTGAAAGACTATAAATTATTGGTTTGTTTAATTTTGCTAGTGTGGTTTGAATAATTTTGAAAAACACTGTACTATACTGTTAGATCCACCATAAGTAGTACTCTACCTATTGAGGTAGTTTAACCCTACGCTGTCTAATCCTAATGGCCATTTTAAGAGTCACAAAACACACAAACCTGATATTTTATAGTAGAGTAGTATGAAACAGCACTCCACACTCTAGCAATATACAGGCAGTTATGACGTATACCAGTCTAAGTAGACGGGACAGGGAGTCAGTAGTACAGTGTTTTTCAAAACTATTCGAACCAGGGGACAAAATGTTTCGTACTCCTTTACACAGTCTTTCAGACCATATGGCGTAATGTTTCACCCCATGTTTTATTAGAATTTAACAATCTGAAATGTAAAATCTGGAGGATTACCTCATATGTACTACATTTGGGAGTCTGCAGTTTTAATCAAGGGCTACCCCGGAATTGGCTCTGGTGAGATGCCAAAACACCCGTACACCCGGCTACCTCAGCAGAAAAAGGCCCAACGCAAACGACCGTTTTTTCATGGTACAGAAGGAAGAGTGGATTTTGTAGAATCCTGGAATTCCGGACATCATTTTGGTGGTGTTGTAGTTGAAAAGATTTGGTGGTGGCCCTTTAAAGGTGCCCTGATCTTTAAGGTCACGTGACCACCGTTGAGTTCCGGTCTCGTGCTTCTTTCCACTAATACCATAACCAGTACACCATAAATTGGCCGAATATTCAAGGAGAATCCCTAAATTGGTCAAATATTCAAGGAGAATCCCTAAATTGGCCAAATATTCAAGGAGAATTTTAATCTGGTAAAAACAGGATGCTCTAAAACAGAATTTTCCTCGCTGGTTTGGATAGTTTTGAAAAAACACTGTATGTACTACATTCGGGAGTCTTACAATATCAATCAAGGGTCAAAACAGACGGAACTGAACTGAAAGGGGTGAAAAACCTTTTGAATTATTGGTTTGTCGAATTTTGTTAGTGTGGTTTGAACCGTTTTGCCGTGCTGGTTTGAATAGTTTTGAAAAACACTGTAGTAAGTAGTAGAGTAATTAGTGATGAGTAGTGGAGCAAGTAGCAAAGTAAGTAGTAATTAGTACAGTAAGTAGCAATACAGATTACCTTAAGTGGGTAGGAAGAAGTCAGTTAGTCAGTAAGTAGACATTAAGTAGTTAGTCAGTAAGTAGACATTAAGTAGTTAGTCAGTAAGTAGACATTAAGTAATTAGTAGTAAGTAGTAAGTAGGTAGTAGTAGGTAGGTAGTAGTTAGTAGTAAGTAGTAAGTAGTAAATAGGTAGTAGAGTATAGATTAGACTGAGAGTAGAGGCTACTATGATTAAAGTATAAGTAGAATACTATACAATAATATACTGTTAGATCCACCTTCGTTAGTGCCCAACCTATTTCAGTATTTTAAGCCTACCCTTTTAATTCTAATAATCATTCTAAGCATCACAAAACATGCAAGCATGATATTTTATAGTAGAGTAGTATGAACATCCACAGTCTAGCAAAATATACATGAAGTTAGTATAGATTGAGACTTATACTAGTATATGTAAGCGGGCAGTAAGTAGTATAGTATAGAGATATTCAGCAGTTACTTAGTGGCAGTTAGTCGCTTGTTAGTATTAGTCGATAAAAATTAGTTAGTCAGTAAGCAGACAGTAAGTAGTTAGTAGTTAGTAGTTAGTAGTTAGTAGTTAGTAGTTAGTTAGTAGTAGTTGTAGTAAATAGTAAATAGTAAATAGTAGTAGTAGTAAGTAGCATGTAGTAAGTAGTAGGTAGTTAATAGTTAGCAGTTAGTTAGTAGTAGTTGTAGTAAATAGTAAATAGTAGTAGTAGTAGTAAGTAGCATGTAGTAAGTAGCATGTAGTAAGTAGTAAGTAGTTAATAGTTAGCAGTTAGTTAGTAGTTACAGTTTAGTAGTCAGTAATACAGCAATATAGTAATACCTTAAGTAGGCAGGAAGAAGTCAGATGGTCGGTAAGTAGACAGTAAGTACTTAGTACTTAGTACTTAGTATTCACTACTAGGTTATTCAGTGTCAGCAGCCAGTAGCAACTAGTAAGTAATTATTCAATAAGAAGGTAGTAGTAAGTAGTAGTAGTAAGTAGTAGTAGAAGTAGTAGTAGAAGTATTAAGTAATAGTAATAAGTAGTAGTAGTGTAGTAGTAAGTAATACAGCAATACAGTATTACCTTAAGTAGATGGGAAGAAGTCACCAGTCAATTATTAGTAGGTGGTTAGCAAGTAATCAATAAGTAGTCAATAGAAGTCAGTTAGTCAGTAATTAGACAGTTAGTATTAGTAGTAAGTAAAACGGTGATACAGTAATACAGCACTGAGTAGTTACTACTAAGTAGTCAGTTAATAGTAATTAATCAGTAGATAGTAAAGAGTCAGTAGTCACTTAGTAGTAGGTTATTCAGGGTCAGCAGACAGTAAGTAGTTAGTAGTTAGTAGTGAGTAATACAGTAAGTACTGAGTAGTTATTAGACAGTAAGAAGGTAGTAGTAGTAGTAGTAGTAGTAGTAGTAGTAGTAGTAGTATACTATAGATGGAGTAGAGGATTCGAGAATATTTAGACTATTATGATTAAAGTATTATTAACCTTCTGGTAAGCTTCATTTCATGTATAGAGTTCACAATAATCACTGTATTAATTCATAGTGTTAACTCTGTGACCTTTTTGCCTTGAATTGGACATATACACTAAGCAACCATGGATCAAGTATAGCCTGCACCCAAACACAATACAAGACTTGGGCAAGTCGGTGATGGCACTCATACTGTCAACTGAGACAAGTACTGATTAAAAGGAAGTAGTACTGACTAAAGAAGTAGCAAGCAGGTCGTGGTACTGACTGACTATCAATAGTAAGCACTAAGTATTAGTAGTAAGTAGTACTGACTATAAGGAAGTAGTAGTAAGTAGTAGTAAGTAGTAAGTAGTAGTAAGTAGTAGTAAGTAGTAAGACTGACTAGTAGTAGTACTGACTAGTACTGACTTGTAGTAGCACTAAAACTAGAATTAAGTAGTAGTACTGGATACAGTTGACATAAATATGTAACGCAGTAGATACTATGTATAGAATATGAGGATAGAGTGAAATGGTTGTGGTAGTATAGTATTATGGAGAGTAGTCTGTATCTGTATTATGTATCTGTATTCTGGGTTAAAATTACAATTCTTTGGTACGTGTACTCTGAACTACTGGATCCCTCTTCTGTCTTGTTTATCATGACTGTGTAGTGTGTAGTGTGTAGTTTATAGTGTGTAGTGGTAGTTTAGTATTTAGTACTGTACTGTAGAATTTAGTACTGTAGTATATAGTATGTAGTATATAATATGTAGTATATGTATTTACTATATAATACTGTACTATATAATACTAGTATATAGTATGTAGTACTAATGTAGACTGGTGAGCTATACTAATGTAGACTGGTGAGCTATACTAATGTAGACTGGTGAGCTATACTAATGTAGACTGGTGAGCTATACTAAGATCTACAAGAAGTCACAATTGCATTGATTGCTATACACGGGTCGAACCAAAAAGGCCTACTCGATGTGTCTGTTGATATCAGAGTTCCAGAACAAGGTCTTGTCTCCGTCGCCCCAGAAAAACTTCTTCTGTCTGATGTTCTGGTACTCGTACTGCACAGGCCACTCCTCGTCAGGCACATGTCTCAAGTGCTCTCTGTGGTGGGCATGTTCAAGCTCCACCTTTCCCACGGGAATGGTGGTCAAAAGAACTGCTGGGAGGGCCACGAAGAGCGAGAGCTTCTTCCACAAGGCGGTCACGCCCACCGAGTGGTGCTTCTTCTGCTCGTACTGCTTCTTGAAAGCCTCGCCGGCCTCCTTGTTGTACAAGTGCTTGAAGGGGTCTTCTTTGATGAATTTGGACACGTGGCCGGAGTTGAATCTCTGGAAGGTGCGTTGGGTGGAGGCTCTGAACATTGTGGTGTGGTGATGGTGGAGAGAAGTGGTGTGGTTTTTTGCGCGCCATGATTGGCCCGCATCACGTGAGATGGGTCACGTGCTTGGAAGTTCCTCCCCCAAATATGATGCCCTAATCCCAAAACTTTGAGCTACCTCTAATAGAACCTCCCGGGAATTCGGAAATATTTCATGATTACCGCTTCACTAGTTAAAATTTTTGTTCTTTCTGTGGGTACTGCATATAAGAGGGTCCCAACACCCCTCCAATATGTTGGAACATGCAGTACATATATACTTATATATAGACGATGATTCTATGCTTTATGGTTTAGTATGGTTTCATCTTTTGACATCGATGGGTATAGAGGCGCACGTCAGCCGGTTGGTAGTTGATGGTTACGAGCACTGGTCTCGGTGTACTAACGAGTTTAGAATAGATATTCAATATTCATGTATTTTACGTATTCTGGACTCGAAGTTTTTATCCCAGTTAAGAACATTTATCTGGATCTTTTGAACTATCATCCAAACCTTTTTTTTCATCATAATCATGATGGTTTTTATGATGACCTGCATATAAGCTCCACTCTTCAAGACTTATAACAAAGTCCCAGGATTATCTAAATCCGAATTGAGTAATGGTAACAGCCTAAAACGGTTAAAGAATCAAGATTTTTGGCCTAATGATTGGTAGTGCGCGGCCCATAATTGGTAACATGGTTTACAGATAACTCATTTGCCTTTTATTTTCGTCGCTAGAAAAGGTTTTCATAGCAATAAATATACATATCTATGCTTTACAGAGGTTTCTGGGCTGTGTATTTGACTTAGGGAGTGTGTGGTAAAAACCCGTACACCCGACATCCTCCCTAAAGTCGTACCTGTCAGCACTCTCGGATAATTCAGAAGTGTATTGGAAGTTTCTAGTACTGAAGTCTACTTTTCTGCTAATTGTGATTTTGTGGTGGTGGTGTTCATAGTCAGAGTAATGCCCGGCCGTTCCGAGGGTGCCCTCGGATCTCCTAGAGCATCGAGACCGGAAGCAAAAATGTCCAAAAAAAAACCAGGCATGCAAGGAATTTTAGTCTTTTTATTAATGTAGTCTCAAAAAGTGTGATTGAAATTCTTTTTGTGTATTTTCTTATTTTGTATTTTTTCTTTTCTGTTTTTCTCTTTTGTGGGTGGACATTTTGCTATGTACATGAGAAATGGAGAAAAAGTCAGAATGTGCAAATTTCTATTTGATCTTAAAAATCGAAAAATCAAAAAATCAAATAGTTTTTTAGCTCAAAATAATCACATTTTCCAATAGTTTCTGTGAAGTTGTTTGGAATTTAGAAAGACTGGAGAAAAGATGGTTATATGCAGGAGTTTCAAAAAAAAACAGGCTGGAAAGGTGGAGCTATGGCAAACTGGAGGCACAATTGTCAATGTAATCACTTATTCCATGTATTTCTCTACTTTCTTACTTCTTTCCATTCTTTTAGTTTTTTTTCCCCTGCTTTCACTACCATCTAACCACATTCCACTTTTCCTTCCTCCATTACTACCAGCAGCTTATGAAGAGAGTTTGGATATTTCAAGCATCCCAGGCCAGCCACCTTTTCCAGGCCAGCCATCTTTTCCCAGACCAAAACGTCGAGCTTATACCTGTACCTAATGAGCTTTTTGGACTTGAGGTAGCGAGAGTGGAGCTCCGTGGGCAGATCCATGTAGCAAAAATAATCCATACTGAAAGCCAAGAAACTCAATCTTCTTTGTTTGGCAGTGTAGTGTTTGCACAACTCCCTGTTGAAATGAATCAAGTCCTCAATGGGCAGGATGCAGATGGTGATCAAGCATAGGAATTTCTGGAAAATGGCATTGGGGACCACAAACGTGGTCATGAATGGGTCAATGTACTGGAAATCCAATGTATCAATCACCGATTTGTTTTCCTTTTGTTTAAGGAGTTTCGGAAGGTAGTATTAGGCTAGCACTAGGCACCCGTGGGAGTAGAACAACCACAACTCCATCAAGTAGCCCAAAACCAAAATCAAGGTCTTGAACGGGAGAATGTTGTATTCCAAAAGGTAATATTGCACATTGAATATGGCCACATCACCAGTTCAATTCCCAATGACTCATCAGAATGAAAACCAGAATGAAAACCAGAATGAAAACCATGATATTCCCCAAAGTCCAGCTATAGTGATGATAGATTAGCAATGTGACCAACATGATCAGAAATTAGAGTATCTACATAATGGTCCCTTCTTCCACTATCTGTACTCTATAATCAGTACTCAAGTGTGTTCTTCAAACATTCTTCCTATACTAACTTTCTAGTCTACCATTCTTACCTAACATACACTTGACCATTTTCTACTAAAGTCCAGGGCCTACCAAAATTTTCAGCAAGCAAAAGTCAAATTCAAGGATCTAAAGAGCGTTAGCGAATTCTATGGACTCCTGATAGAAAAAGTGAATGGGGGATTTAGAATCCATTCATGCAGGATCTATTAACCAAATTCCAGGATCTATTAACCAAATTCCAAGAAAACGTCCCAATCAAAAGCCAGAGTGTTCCCATGAATATCTATGAACATGATAAAGCAAATAAACCATTGGACAAAAAAAATTATTGAAGGGTCTACCAGGAATTACTCGGATCTTACAACTGGTTAGCGAATATCAGTCGTCCCGACTTAACATACAGTGTGAGCAAATTCGGAACTTACACCAAAGAAGCGACTGAAACAAACCTCATGCAGCTAAAGAAAATATTAGCCTATTTGAGAGACACACAAGACTGGGTCATCAGCTTTACGATGAAGGATTATCCAGACAACAAGGTGAAGTTATATGTATTCAGCGATGAGTCATTCGCCAGTGAGTAAAGCCGAAAGTCCTGAACAGGATTTATAGTCTACGTTAACGGCACTCCCATATTTTGGAAATCAAAGAAATAAAGCTTGGTAGCGACCAGCACATTCGAAGCAGAATATATGGCGTTCAGTGCAACGGGGAAAGAGATTATCTGGACAGTGAACTTGTTTAAAAAATTCGGAATAAGTACTGTGGATATACCTAAGATCTTGGAAGACAACAACGAAGTGGTATTAACGATCAATGGAACCGGAAGCACCCAAAGCAAAAACAAGCATGTGGATATTAAAGAGAAGCATGTCCAAGACAGAGTGAAAAGGGGTGTTTTTCAAAACTATTCAAAGCAGCGGGGCAAAATTAAACAAACCAAGGATTCAAAAAGTTTTGTACTCCTTTACACAGTCTTTCAAACCAAATGGCGTAATGTTTCACCTCATATTATATTAGAATTCAACAATCTGAAATGTAAAATCTGGAGGATTACCTCATATATACTACATTTGGGAGTCTTGCAGTTTCAATCAAGGGCTACCCCGGAATTGGCTCTAGCGAGAAGCCAAAACACCCGTACACCCGGCGACCTCAGCACAAAAAGGCCCAACGCAAGCACCCTCTATTTGATGGAATACTTTCGAAAAAGGGTTCGTTATTATCCGGCAATTCCGGAATTTACAATGCATATTTTTGTAGTTGAAAAGGTTTGGTGGTGGCCTTTTAAAGGTGTCCTGATCTTTATGGTCACGTGACCACCATTGAGTTCCGGTCTCGTGCTTTTTTCCAGTTCATACCAAAACCACTACACCATAAATTGGCCAAATATTCAAGGAGAATCTTAATCTGGTAAAACAGGATGCATTAAAATAGAATTTCCCGCACCGGTCTGGATACTTTTGAAAAAACACTGTATGTACTACATTTGGGAGTCTTGCAGTAAAAATCAAGGGTCAAAACGGACGGAACTGAAGTGGAAGGGGTACGAAACTTTTCGAATTACTGGTTTGCTTAATTTTGCTAATGTGGTTTGAATCGTTTTGATGCGCTGCTTTGAATAGTTGTGAAAAACATTGTATCATGTCCTTCTTATCATGGTAGACACCTCCCCTCTTGACTGACTTTGTCTCGGACTCCATATCCGAAATATATATCAACTGAGGGAGGACATACCAAGATGTCTCCCAACACCAGACCCATCAATATTAACTAGTGTAGAGGTACTGATGTTCACTGAGGACCTGGACTGATTTTCAATAAATTTAAACCGTGAGGTACCAGAACTTATAATTTTATCGTCGGGCTACTAACATCACCAGGAGAGGTGTAGTCGGGAAGTTGAATCCTCTTCCTAGTCAAGACTCCCTCTAGAATATTGATGTAACGCTTTCTCTTATTGTAATATTTCCGTACCTTCTTTTCTACGTTCCACTTCACCACGTGCACTATATGCAGTCACACTCCAATGCTCTTCACTCTCCATACACTATAACCCGAGTAGCAGATCAGCAGCCGATCGCTTTGGGCTACGCCTGGTTGGGCTACTCCTGGTTGGGCTACTCCTGGTTGGGCTACTCCTGGTCCGGACGTGTGATCAGGGGGTCACGTGCATCGGCCTCCGACTGTTTCTGGAACGCTGCTTCGGCCCCATTGACGTCCAACGTCTCTTTCTCCCGCTTCTGCTCCGATACAGAAATGATCATGGCCACAGAATCTGTATCGGAGATAGGAAACGAGACCGCGCCCGAATTGGAGCCGGGACTTTTGGGTGTGGAGTTGGAATCAGAGGGTTTGGGCGTGGAATCAGACCCGTCCTGCATGGAGCCCCGCTGCTCGTATTCTTGCTGCAACTTCGTCTGGGCCAGCTCGAAGTTCCACCCGTTTTTCGCCCGTAAAAAGTCCGAAACGTCTCTCCGCATCGACCTCTCTGGAACTTTCAACGTCTCGAAGTACGCCATCTTTTCGCCGTCCTGTACAAAAGACTGCTCCATCACACTCTGCATCTCCGTCTCATGCGCTCCTGTATACTCCCTGGTAGCCAAGTACTCCTTGAGCAACTCGGGCTCCGTGGCCAAAATTTGGAGGTAATCCTCATCATTAAGGTTCATTCCAGGCTCCTTTGCTTTTTGTGCCTCTCCAATTTGCTCCCCGAGAAAATCCCCCATATCTATGGCCCCAGCTGGTTGTCCTGCACCTGGCTCATTTAAAGTGGCTTTTTCTCGCGAGTACTTGGAAAGAAGTCGTGCATTGACCCATAACCGGAACCGACGAAGAAACACATGGGTTTTGAACCGCTCCTGCGCTATAGATTTGTCGCCATATTCGGTCTGGAGAATCTGGACGAATTTCCCCGGCACGTATGCAGGAACGCCCTCCATATAAGTTTCCCGAAGCGGCGAGATCTCGCTAAGTGACGAAAAGTGCTTGTTGCGGCAATTGTAGACATGGCCGCCGGAATTCTGGTCGAGGGTGTGGGCCTCGAATTTGGCCTGCTCCTCGGCCTCCTTGGCCTCCTTTTCCTGCTGCTGCTCCACACTTAAATTTTCGTCGTCTTCCGGTGTTTTTGGGGAGTCTTCAGAGTCCTCAGTTATGAGCCCGTACCTCTGCGGCGACGGCACGCTGGATACTGCTAGGGCAGTAATATCAATGTACAACCCCAGATCCATATCGATGAACCGGGCATCAATTGAGTTCTGGCCCGTACCGGGGTCTCTGTGCAGGAGCCACGGGCCGATATCAAGGAAGTACCGGCCCATCCGAAGTTCCTGGTTAGGAGCCCCGCCGTAGTCCACCACAATACTCTGGTTAAATCTCCGGGCAAGAAAGTGGAGGTCCCGAATAGGCATCTGCACATCAATATCCGCATCCCACGGAAACAGAGCCCCATTCCAGAACCACCCCAAAAGCGTGCCGTGGGCCAACCACGTCCGGACCTTTTGGGCGTGCGAAAACCGAAGCCACGCCAGAATCAATCCATGGAGAATTGGCCCGTGCACATCCGTATTGAACCTTAAGCCTTTGAAAAAACGCCAGTCGTAGTGTCCTCCCAACACCCAGTTTTTTTCCCGCCGCACCAACTTGGCCTCGTGGAAATACTTGCTGGGGTCTTTTGTAGAGAGCGACATGCGGAGTGCTTCCAAGTACTTTTCCTCACTGGGCAGAAGAGACTGAGTGAGTTTGACCTGGGCAAGTTGCTCTGCAATCTGGGCGGAATTATCCACGAAATCTTCGTGAATAAGCTCCAACAAATGGGAGTTCTGGGTGTCTGCATTCTCTCCGCTCCCGTTTTCGCCGTTTTCGTGCGCTCCTTCTCCCATTTTGCCTCTTTTTTCTCGAAGAAAAATGAATTTAGCAACTTCCGCCTCGAGATTTAGTGTGCCCTTTTTTTCGGCCACCTGGGCCAAAGGGTTCGCCACTAATCGTTGGCGGGAGGTCACATTACACGGCACAAACACCGAAAACGGCCCTTTTTTGCTGGTTGAAGCCCCTAAAACCACTACGCCTGCAGGCGTAGGCATGAAGTCATAGAGATACGATGCACTGGCAGCAACCTTGACCGCCTGGGTGGTCCGCCCGGGGTACTTGAACACATGGAAACCTGCAGATAAGGCGCCGTCCGCCTGGGACCGGTCCAAGCTGGCAAAGTCCGCCACTTTTCGGGCTTTTTCCTCAACCGGCCGGCCCAATTGGGTGTCGTCATAACAAAAAGCATATGGGTTATACAAAATGTCTTTTTGGATGGCCGTTTGGGGCAGACCTTTGGGACGGAGGGCCTCGCACGTGACGCGCTCACGTGACACCATGGCTTGTTGGTGCACGGTCAAATTGGTCCAGTCGGCCCAATGAAAAGCCAGCAAGCTGAGCTGAGACTCGGGGACGCCGGAGGTGAGCTGACGCGAAAGATCAGCCATAATCACCGAAAGAGTGAACCTGGGGTCGAAGACGCTTATATGCAGGTTTGTCGATTTATAAGTGATTTTCTCTGCCAGGATGGCGTGGACGTTTTTCAGGCCCAAGACGTATTGAGTGAAGCGAGCCTCTTTCTCGTCTACCTGCGCCAAGTACCGTTTATATAGAGCATCGGCCCAAAAATCGAAGTTATAAGCGTTTTTTTTCGGGCGAAAAAGAGCAAGCCCCAAATCAACCATGCTCTGGCCCGGCTCCACATATTTTCCGTGCAGATGAAGCACGCTTAATGCCATCACCAAGAGAAGCAATACCAGGACAGTCACTGCCGTACATCTGCTGCGCCGAAACTTCATCTGGGCAAAGTATGTAGCTGATTAGTGGTAGGAAAGCCAGTAAGGGTACTAGAAAATTGGCCACTTAAGACACCAAAATCCGTAGTTGAGTAGGAAATCGTTTCACCAGAATCAGTAGTAGAAGTCACTAAATCAGGAGTAGAAGTCACTGAATTAGGAGTAGAAGTCACTGAACCAAGCACAGGTGAAAAGATAAAGAATAGTCACTAATTGATCAGTAGTTAATCAGTAGTTGATCAGTAGGAACTAGTACTAAACAGGATATCACTAGGAAGAAGATACCACAGACTAAGAGTTAGTTGTAACCAGGCAGCCACTAAAACCAGTAGTAGAACCAGTAGTAGAACCAGTAGTGGATCCAGAATCACTAGGAATCAGTAGAAAAAAACCAGTTAAACACCAGTAATCCACACTCAGTTGTAGAACGATAGTCCAACAACACTAGTAATCACAGGAATCAGAAATAGCCAGTAAAAAAACAGGAGAGTAGAATCACTGGTAAACAGATTCAGTAGTAGGCAGGAAGACAGGGAATCACTGGAAATCAGTCAGTAAAAATACTAGTCAACAGGGAATCAGTGGAATCACTGGTGAAGAAACTCAGATAAACACTAGTATGGAGATCCACGAAAGAAGTAGCTCGAAAAACAGGACACAGAAAGTATAGAGCAAACCACTGTATTCTAGAGTCCCGAAGTGAATCACAGTAGACCAGTAGTTGGAATCAGTAGATCAGTAGTAGGAGTCACTAGAAATTGTAGAGAATCAGTAGTAGGAATCACTAGAAATCGTAAGGAATCAGTAGTGTTCACCTGTATATGTACTGTAGAATCAGTAGTCGGAGTCACTAGTAAACAGGAATCTCCAGTAGGAATCAGTAGAACAGCACTGGAAGGAATGTAGAGGAACCACCAGGAAACAAGAGTCTAGGAGCACTAGGAAATAGTACTCTGTCTAGAAGTCACTATGAGGTGATCAATGGTAACCACTAAGAATCCGTAAAAAACACTAGGAATCGGTAAATCACTTGAAATGCGTAAAAAACCACTGGAAATCGGTGGAAAACACTAGGAACCCGTAAAAAACACTAGGAATCGGTAAAAATCCACTGGAAATCCGTAAAAAACTGAAGGAATCTATAGAGGGTTCAGTAGACCAGTGGGAATCACCAGAAATCAGTAGTATACACTTCACTGGTGGAAATCACTAGTATAAACTTCACTGGTGGGATAACTAGAATGGATCAGTAGTCAAAAAAGATCGGAACACGGAACACTGGAGTTGTAGGGCTGAGTTGAGATCCTGGGACGGACTACTGAATGACTTAGATGCAGTACAACAAGCGGATCCAGTAATAATGACAGATCTCTGGAAGTCTTTAAAGGACTTTGGAGTGATTTGGGAATCCAGGAAAGACCAGTTTTTGATGGTACCTCAGATGGACTAGAATGCTCAATATACAGTCAGGTCCAGTGATTCAAACGTCTGGATGTTCACTTTCAATCTTCAATACTATTCCAATGTGGAAAACTTGATGTGGAAAACTTGATGACCTGAATATCTCAATAAAAGCTGTCCGTTTGTCCGGTATGGAAGTTCAGATGGACCAGCAAAATTTCGGTTTTCAACACACTATCAATTTCAAGGCCTTTAATGTTTTCGCGGCCTTTCAATGTCGATTTCAATTTTGTTTCAAGTCCCTTCAATGTTTTTCAAGGCACTGGAGATGTCTGATAAGCACAGTCACGTTTTTGCTGCCACTTTGTCACAGTCACAGTCGCTTTATCACAGCCTCTCTTTCTCTTTACTCGAGCGTAGTACTCTTCTTACACTTCGGATACAACAACAAAGGCAAAGGGGAAGAGTAGAGAAGAGCCAGGCACCGGAGCCATGATATAGTGGTAAGCTCGCGTGCGGCCCGGTGGTTTGACGTGCGCGAAAGCAATGCTCGCGGCCTGCACATAGCCCGCAAGGTCGGCGACTCACGGCGCACGCCATATGCACGCCATATGCACGCTAATGCAATGCACAGGAATGCCTTCGTTTTGAATATCGTTCTAGAGTGTTTTCTATGCAGTCTCCACTCAAATGCTTGTATGGAACGGTTATGAGGCGCAGAGAATAAACCCTAAAAATTTCATCCGGGAATGCCGCCCTCACTGAACCAAATGCACTAAAGGGGGTTTGCTCGGTGGTAACGCTGGTACTGCATACAAGCGCCTCTCGATACCTCTCACGCCAAATCTCGCGCCTTGCTCGCACCAAGTGCGATAAAGTATGGTAAATACGCTATTAGTGGTCTGCACTAATGGAAATAGTAGGTGGGATTTTGGACATAACGGTAGAAACGGAGATATCCCTCAGAGATGTCCTATTGGGGAAATATCTTCTTATCCAATCCATTGGTATGGGGACTAGATTTAAAGTGGTTGCAGTCACTGCATATAACCATTCCATGATTCGAAACAATAAGAAGCCTTGTTTTGAGCTATATGCAGGATACCACATAATGCTTAAGCAATGGTCTAATTTTCCCCTTTTTTTCTTTCTTTAGCCGCCAAAGAACATTCCCCCCCAAACCCCTTAGCCAAATAAAGTTTTATAGCATAAAGTCTTTTTCCATTTGTTTCTGAGTTGTATGCATGACATGCAGAGTAAGCTGGTGGATACTGCACACAGCACCCTGATCTCGTAATAGGCAGAATTATAACGTCCACTAAAATGCCCAAGTGCAAAAAGCAAGCGATAATCAGGGTGCACGGGTCTTTTTTCCTTCCCTCAAGTATAAATTCACTACAGCATCATGCTGCTCTAGCAGTCATAGTAGCTACACTAGTGATACATGCACTACTGTAATGGCCACTGTAATGGCCACTGTAATGACCACTGTAATGTATACACTCTTTCCCTGACTTCTTCCTTTCTAGACTCCCTTTTGCTTGTCCAACATATCTTATAAAGTAGTACTCTTCTCAGTTGTAGTACTCTTCTTAGTCTGGTTTGATATTTGTCCGATAACTTGGCAACAAAAGAAGAAATCACACTGTGTCTTTATACGAGGCAAACACCACACAAGTATCCAAGGCCAGGGTAATCTATTGGTTGCCATGAAATTTTTCATGAGGTTCGACACAGCAGAGTTAATTATTGCTCGAAGTCAAGATACACCTCTTGCCTTATAACAACAAAACCGAGTCTGCCGTGCTCCCTGACTCTGATGGAGATATCCCCAAGAGAAGTGAGGATTCACATTATCAGAAGCCATGTACCCTTCACTTTCATGGGGATTGTCTTGGCTAAGAATTTGGTCAAAGAAGAAGACAAAGACGAGGTTGACCCTGTTTTCTGGTTGGGAAAAAACCATATTCTTTCGTGGATTTTTTGGTTGAGAAGAAACCATATTCTTTCGTTGATCCTGTTTTCAAAAAAATCATCTTCCTTCAAGTGAAGTCATTCCGTCTCATGCTGTTCATATTGATTTGATATTGTCTGTTCATTAGTCAGTAGTCAGTAGTCAGAAGTTAGTAGTAGTAGTAGTAGTAGTAATAGTAGTCAGTGGCAGACAGCAGATCATAGAGCATAGGGTCATAACCGTTATGAAATCCAAAACTATCGTCACCCATCGAACGAGGACCAGATCAAGACAAAACATAACAAAGAACCACGTCTTCTCTCGGTCCAAGATCCATGACATGCCTTCATATCCTGAGCCTTGCTGCCCTATGTTGGGGATTCCACCTATCAAATCGAAATC
This sequence comes from Metschnikowia sp. 01-655c1, assembly GCA_002370185.1. NCBI lineage: Eukaryota > Fungi > Ascomycota > Pichiomycetes > Serinales > Metschnikowiaceae > Metschnikowia > Metschnikowia sp. 01-655c1. The sequence continues at coordinate 40,106 of NKZO01001636.1, forward strand.
TGGCATTCTTTACTTAAGCTGGCTCTGGATACGTCTTGGCAGGGTTCGCCTTTATCGCATGGTTCCTGAAAGGTCTATATCAAAAATGTCATCTTTCAACAAGCAATTTGATCAGGAAACGTATTCTGTTCTGGGGCCTGAGGAGAATGTGGAACTCCTTCCAGACCTTATGTTTTTTTCGGAGACGAAAACGATACACAATACCGGCCAATCATTCCAGAATGCATATTTCCAGACCTCTTCTTGTTTGATCCACCTTCGGAAGTGCTCTACCTGTTGAGGTATTCTGAGCCCACGCTGTCCAATCCAACAATGGCCATCTCATAACGCCGCTCGTCAACCATCATTGTATGAGGTACCAGGAGAGAATGTGATAAACCCGAGGTACCAGGATGGAATGAGAAGAGTCCCCCTTGCACCTTGCAACAACCCGTTAACTAGGCGATGCCACTGTCAACTACTTCCATAGCCCGATTCCTCCCTCTGGGGAACCATGGCGAATGAACGTACTAAACAGAGTACGACTTTATCTTCCTTACAAGCTCCCCCACCAATAATATCCTTCAAAAAAAGTATGGTTGATAAGTCCCGACATCCAGGATTCCAACTAGCCCACTTTTAGTTTCGTAAGATGAAAAACGGTCTTTTGCGTTGGACGACTAGTTCAGGAGTCATTCAGTAGCATTGATGGCAACATGGGCAAAAGATGTAGGGGAAGCAGTTCAAAGTTTCAAAAGAGAGAGAAGGAACAAAGTAAATTGTACAGAAAGAAAGAAAAGTGGTAATAAGAAATGTGGGAAAGAGAGAAAAAGGGGGGGGGGGTTATATAAGGAAACGAAATTGCAGCCACCGCTGGAATATGAGCTTCGCACGACCCCGCGAGCCAAGCAAATTGCCCCCACCGCTTCAAACCTGAAACAGCTTGAAACCGGCAGAAGCACAGCTTAACGTTCACAAAAAGCGCCACCAAACAATGAATCAGATAAAATAATGTTCGGATACAACAATTTTCAGGTTCAAACACCAACAAAACCAATGTTTAGGCTAAACGCTTACTGTTACATGGTCGACGAACAAGGAGATTCTAGTCATTGGCAAACACCAGAGGGTATTGTCCAGTAACTTGTCAGACTGCCACTTGTGCCCACCCCCGAACAAGTCTTCCGAAGAAGCAGGAGTAAGGGGGTCAAGATCATCGCTCCTTTTTAACTGCAGCCACGAGGACTGAGCGTAACAAAAGGCAAACAAAATGTAGATGACTAGACCGCAAGGGATCATAGCCAAGCTAAATTGTATCTCACTTTGAGGGCGCAAGGGTATCTAGCTCATCAACCAAGTTGGAAACAGTGGCTCTTTAATTAAGAGTCAAAGTGGAACGTGACCTATAGAAATGATCCTATGAAGTACGTCGACGAAGAAAAAAAAAAGTCAATGAGGGCGGGATCTGCGCGGGCTTATATAGTTGGTGGGGGCCGGGTAACCCCCTTGGGGCTCATCTAGCGAGGCACGTGCGAAGATGCACGCGAGCAAAGTCACGTGTGCACTACATCCAAGCATAACACCGAAGCATCACATTAGCAATATACAAATAGCACACATTTCACACACATTTCACATACATTTCACATACATTTCACATACATTGTGCATGCGTCAATATTACCTAATTCAGAAACTCTTTCTTATTTTGTAAATTTAAACTAGCATACTCTAGGATGAATACATGGCACTACCTGCAGTACCAACGTATCCTGCGTGGACTAGACGATGATGACGGCATTTTGCGCACAGGTGACGCCAAACAAACGCACAAAGTCTATCACCACAGCACGCAACTTTCGGGATAATTGGGCGAACGTGCGCGAGAGGAGCTGCCCGTTGGCGGCGGTGTAGATGGTGACCTGCATATGCGCGCTATCGGGGTGTTGCAACCACTTCAACACCTGCAGCATCGGCATACATCCGGGAAGCACCGACGGAAGCTGCAACTGTCCAACGTCATAATCTGCAAGTATTGCTTTTTTGGCTGCATCAGCTACCTCGTAAGTCTCCGGAATTCCGTATACTGCAGCCAGAGTATCGTCTCCTGCATGACCCGCCACCTTATCGGGCTTTCCAAGTAGCGAAAGCTCCCGCTCTGCTCCAGAGCTACCAGCGTCAAACAGCCAGAAACTGTCGTATAGCTGTAGATGTGACAGTGGCGGCGCAGATGTATCCGGTGCATGCGTTTGCCGCGATTGTTGCGAGCGTTGCACCGCATCCAAAGAATAGTATCTTTCGGCGCACACATCCAAAAGCTCGCCGCCATACTTGCCCTTGTACCTCATTTTGGCACAGTCCCCAATGTAGTACCCAAGGTAGTAGAAACCAAGCCCGAGCACGTGACACATCTGGATTTCACGGAGCGCCAGGAGTGTACCGAGCGAAAGATGTGCATAATCAGGGTCCCATATAAAGTACACAGATGAAACGCCCGACGGAAGAAAATCCAACACGGAGATGGCAATGAGAGCTCCGTCTAGATAGTAGCATTCATGTACAGGGCCCAAGCGGCGGGTGTGCCTTGAAATTCCGCTTTTAGCATCGCTTGTGGCGCATTGTGCAGCTCCATCTCCGGATCCCGCGGCCGCTTGCAGCACCCACGCATTCAATGCGTCCCACTCTGCCTCCGTGCCTTCAATCTCCTCATCTCGGAAGGGACTTTCACAGAGAAAGCGGAAAAATTGCATCTGCGTCACTTTTTCAGGCGCATCGTTATGCACGGCCAGCTGGTATTTTTTGTAAAGCGCAAATTTCTCCTCGGAGAACTCTGTACTCTCGAAACGGGTATAAAACCGGGATGAGGCATGTTCTGCTTCAATTAGGGACCATAAAGAAAACGGAACCGGGGCGGATTTGGCGTCTTTTTGGGGTTTGGATGAAGATTTCGACTCGGATGTACGGATGTGTACATTATCTGCAGGAACATCAGCAATCGCCCGTTTGAAGCGATTAACCGTTTGGCGGTGGTCCTTGGAGAGGGTCATCAATCCGAGGGTGGTTCGGATGGTATACATTCTGCAGCACCCTCGGAGCATGTCGCCTTTATAGAGGAATGTCCCGGAACGACGAAATCCGAGGTTGACGAATTGGTCATAGTAGGCACAGGAAACCTGGTCGAGCTGACATCCGAGGGTAATGTGGGAGGGCAGATCCGGGGGTAGCGCCACATCGGGGAGCCCCGGCAATCCGAGGAATTGCTGTTTTTCGCCATGACAGTAGCCACACTCGCCGTCGCTAACGTAACATGCACGAGATATGAGAAGGGCCAGATCAAGCATGGCGTTGAGAGTTGAGTGATTGATTCGATGTGCACCTAAAACCCGTACACCATAGAATAATTAAAAGACCCGTACACCCGACAAACCCGTACACTTAAAAGTACCTGTACACGACATGTTTCGAACACACCCGTACACCAAAATGTAAGTTAGGTCAGTTTCAGTCATGTGTGTGGCCAGGTCTTGAAATTAGATAGTTTATAGGATTTGATTTGGGCGAAGAGTAATTTCCTCAATTTTTTTAGTTCCTTAAATCCTAAGAATGGTTCTAGTGGTGGTGTTCTTTACAGTTCTACTTCGCTAATGCAGGTGTCGGGGCCATCGCGTAAATTTCTGCGCGATTTTGCAAAAATTATTTTGAGCCGCGCACGACTTTACCTAAAAAAGGCTAAACCGGGTGGATCGGGGATTTTTAAACTATAACAAAAGCCTTTATGGCCAAGTTGGTAAGGCACCTCACTAGTAATGAGGAGATCGTCAGTTCGAATCTGGCTGAAGGCATCAATATCATTTTTTTCGGTTGTTTCAGCTCATTTTCTCGTGGTTTTTTGATGGATTTAGGTAGAAAACGTCTGTTTCTTTCACAGAACATAGGTTTTGACCGGATAAAAGTAGTTATGGTAGTTGTAGACGTAGAAAAAGTGTTTTTTTTGCACGAGAAGAGAGTATTTGTTCGAGAAAAGCGATATGCAGGAACCACGGTGCATATATAGTTGATAGCTTAAATTCTGAGCTGAAAGAAAACCTAGGAAAACCAAGGTAAAGAAGAAAACAAGAAAGGAGAATATGCCGAACGTTATGATGATGCTTAAGACCATAAATACCGACCCGATTTTTGGTTCGGATAGAGTGAGGAGGTCATATTGTGTATGCTCTCATAGTAAATGTTAGATCCACGATAGGCAGGGCCCTGCCTATAGAGGATTCATGAAGCCTACTCTGTCCGATCGTAACAATGGCCAAGCCATCATTGTACGAAGTACTATGACGGGCGAGATATGGAGTTTGCAAGTCATAGTNCGAAGTACTATGACGGGCGAGATATGGAGTTTGCAAGTCATAGTGGAGTTTGCAATGGCCATCATAGCACTTCGTACAATGATGGCTTCGTACAATGATGGCTACCATTGTTCTAGTGGAGAGTTTTCCGGTGACTCGTTTCACTCAAAGTTATATAAGCCACTTCGGGTCCTCTCCTTGTGGAACCATCAACGAGCAAAGTATTAGTAAGGCATAAATGTATTAAAGAACATAACATATATGTTGGTGATTACTCAGGAAGAGGAATCGGCCACCAGTAAATAGTCTACTGGAAGGTAGCCCAAGGAGTGTAGTAACGGTAAACCAGAAAGGGCGTTTTAACATCAGTTGGTAAATATCAGGCGAAAAGGCTTTATAGTACAGTGTTTTTCAAAACTATCCAAACCAGCACGGCGAAATTTTTGGAACCAAAAAGACAGAATGATTCAAACCACCACAGCAAAACGATTCAAACCAGCACAGCAAAACGATTCAAACTATATTAAAAAATTTAAACAAAGCAAGTTTTGTACCCCTTGCAGTTCAATTCCATCCGTTTTGACCCTTGATTGATACTGCAAGACTCCCAATGTTGAACGTTAGCATATACCAATTGGTATACAGGAACCGTTATATAGTTGGACTGCAATAACTCTCTCAAATGAGCGACTTGGGTAATCAGTTCTGTCATCTGTCTTGTAACTCTATTGCTATGTAAAGTAGTGATTCGTGATTTCTGTTTCACAATTGATTCCGCTCAACACTGAGCAGGATGCTTGCTTTATATAGTTATTCCTGGGGACTCCCAAGTGATCTCTCTCCTTCTTCAATCTTTCTCCTTCTTCAATCTCTCTCCTTCTTCAATCTCTCTCCTTCTTCAATCTCTCTCCTTCTTCAATCTCTCTCCTTCATCAATCTTTCTCCTTCATCAATCTTTCTCCTTCTTCAATCTCTCTCCTTCTTCAATCTCTCTCCTTCTTCAATCTCTCTCATCTACATTGTCTTCTCCAAAACAATGCTCAGAGTTAGTCGAGAGCTAGTCGAGAGCTAGACGAGAGCCCATAGAGCCCATAGAGCCCTAGCTCTACCTTTGTCTCTTCTTCAACAATACCCAACATTGTTTCATCTGGATAGCTTGGCATGAGCATGCAGTACCCGCACATGTACTGGTCTCAAGTTCATCAGTCACATGTCGCGTGTTCCAACACCCAAATGTAGTACATATATGGCAATCCTCTAGATTTCAGATTTCAGAATTCAGAATATTGAATACTCATGAAACGTGGTGTGAAACATTATGCCATTTGATTTAAAAGATTGTGAAGGAGTACAAAATATTTTTCAAAATATTTTTTTGTGCTGGTTTAAATAGTTTTGGAAAACACTGTACCTTAATAGGTAGCGTACTAGCTATAGTGGATATGACATTTTCCCCAAAAAGTGAGTATGTAGACGTGATTTTGATATTATTTACTACTATTTGCCATTGTTTCACTATGTTTAACTATTTTTTTTACAGTTTAACTATTATTTTTTACAGTTTAACTATTATTTTTTACAGTTTAACTATGATTTATATGATTTATATGATTTACTATGATTTATATGAATTACTAGTTTGCCTGCATATACCACAAACCCGTACACCAAAAATCACCTCTTACGCACTTCAAAGTCCTCCTCACAAACCACGCCATCATGTCCAAAGTAGAACCCAAAGAAGAGGTGCGGCCCGAAACGGAAGCAGACCATGCGCTCCTCTCGGACCCCGAGGACTATCTCGACGAGCACGAGTCGTTGGACATGAACCTTGCGTGCGGCAACCAGAAAGTGTGGCTAGTCAAGCTCCCCCGGTACTTGGCGGATAAGTGGACGGTACGTGCCAACCTCAAAGGGCAGCAGTTGGGGCAGATCAAAATCAAGCAACACCCCAAGACGGGACTGGGTGCAGGAGCAGCAACTGGCTCGGGCCCCAATGGTCGGAAGAAGTTGGAGGTCAAGTTGGTATTGGACGATGCCCAGGTGCAGGACGACTTCCCCCAAGAGTACAATCTCCAGATTCTCAACACGCAGGTCCGAAATTCGTATGTTTTCAGTGAAGAGAATCTTAAGCGGTTCAAGCAGGATGTGACTGAGCTTGGCGAAATGCCTGAACAGCCACAATTGAAGGAGATCGAGCGTGTGCAGGAACCACGCCATAATCAGTTCTTCAAAGTTCACAAGAACGGAGAAGATGAGCGGACAACTGTCCCTTTTGTCAAGACGATCCCGAAAAAAACCAATCTCGTTGGCAAAATCGTCCATGACTGCCAGGTCATTCCTCTGAAGGACGATAAGCGGTACCTGCAGATGCTCCAGCGCAAAAAACACATTTCCAGTGGGGTTGCCCGGCCCAAGGTGACGTTTTTGAACGAAATCCCGGGTGTGGTACAGCTGCAGGCTGGCCCTTCGCTTTCGGGCAAGTCCACGTCCATGTTCCTCAAGACAAATGCTCCCAAGAACAAGGCGGACGGACGCGCCATCCGGATGCCTCAAAACGAGCTTTTGGACCTTCTTTTCCGGCTTTTTGAGGAGTACGAGTACTGGTCCATGAAGGGCTTGAAGGAGCGCACGCGCCAGCCGGAGACCTATCTCAAGGAGCTGTTGGAGCTGATAGCCAATCTCATCAAGAAGGGGCCCTACACATCCAAGTACAACTTGAAGCCGGAGTACAAGCGGTTGCGGGATGCCGAGCGGGCGGCCCGGATGGGTGAGGAGGTGAAGAAGGAGGAGGCGGAAGAGGATGATGATGATGAGGAGATGGAGGATGTGATTTAAGTTAGCCAAGGCGAACGGAGCCAAGGCAAACGGAGCCAAGGCGAACGTTACTCCAGGCCAGGACGAACGGTAGTGAGGCCAGGCCAAAAAGTTCAGAAAAGAAGAAGAGGACACAGACACAGACACAGCACAGACACAGACTCAGACACAGACTCAGACTCAGAGTTGTTTTGGGTAGACTTGAAGTCTAAGTCATTTCCCTCGTCCTCATCTCCCTCCACACCTTTCTCGTCATCTCCTTCAAAGTTGACCTTTTCATTGATGATCAACTTTCTCTCGTTCCTCAAAAAGTTGATCTGGAGAGGTCAAAAGGCCAGGCCAAAATGGCTTAATGTGCTGAACTAGGCCCGATAGTGATGTCTTAGCCAAGAAGGCCAGACCAAATCCAAGTGAGGCCTGACTAAAAGGCCAGAAAATGCCAGAAAATGCCAGAAAAGGCCAGAAAAGGCCAATTTAGGTTAAAGAGCTCATCTGTCTAAAGAGCGGGACAGAAAAGGGAAGAGGCCAAAATGTCTGAATCTAAGACTACTGATTATGAGGGTTCAGTCGAAACATGCCGCAATGGGTCTTAATCAAAACACTGAGAACGAGCTTTCCGAGCTGACCGATGATAAGATAGTGGATATGAGGATGAAGTCGGGCTGAATAATGGTGAGCTAGACTGAAGCGGGTCAAATCAGGCTTTGGGCAGAATAGGGAAAACAGGCCAATCTAGGGCGACATAGTCTGAAAGGGCTGAACGAGGCCAATCCCATGAGGCCTAAAGGGAATGATGCCTTGGTCAAAATAGGCCAGACAGGTCTAAAGATCGTCCAGAACACGTCTCGCCAGGTATAAACAGGTCTAAACAGGTATACAGGTCTAAACAGGTATACAGGTCTAAACAGGCTTAAACAGGTTGAAACAGGTCGAAGATAGCCCAAGATGGCCAAGCATAAGGTCAAAGCCATTGGTATAGCCCATATGCGTGAAACAACCGTTGTTTGGCGTAAGAAAGCCGGCCAAATTGGGCTAATTGAAGAAATGAATGCCGAAAGATAGGGGACTTGGAGAAGAAAGAGGTGTCAGCGATAGTGATGTGGAGAGATGGATGTGAGGAGAATTTGACTTAAAGTGGTTCCGAAATGGCCAGGTTACTCTTTCTTCTTACCGAGGCTCTTCCACTTCAAGTCCAGGTCTTGAAGTCATGGCAAATGTGTTTATGTGGGTCTCTATTTGGAACTATGGAATATGCACGAAACTAAGTTCAGCATCCCCATTCGATTCATTCCTCTATTCCATCTGAGCCTGTCTCGGTCCAGCAAGGTGCACAGTCAAAGGTCCAGCATCAAGAAAGTCAGGATTACGAGATGCTATTATCACAGCAGTGTTTGTAAATATGGTGCTATGAATACTAGAATTACATTAGTATAATTAGTAATATTAGACAGTAGACAGTAGACAGAATTGGACAGAATTGGACAGAGTTAGACAGAGTTAGACAGAGTTAGACAGAGTTGGACAATTATTGGACAAGTCAAGACAGTAGACAGAATTAGACAGAATTCGACAATAGAAAGGAAAGAGTAGGAATTATTAAACAGTAAACAATACCAGTCAAGACTAGACATTAGACAGTATAAGGGTCTATTAGTGACTTTCCAGAATAGCCAAATTTAGATCTATAATATCATGAATCACGTGACCATAGATTATATACAGGTCACATTTTACCACTATATAATATACTTGTATGCACCATTAAATCGAACTACAGAAACTACTTGAAGTCGTAATTCAGATCTGTATTATAATTACAAAGTGTTGATCTCCAAAGATGGGGGCAAGGATTGTTGCAACTTCTTGGCCTTGGCGGAGTCGTTGACAACCAAGGTGTACAAGTACTTAGAACCTCTGACCTTGAACTTGGTCTGCTTGTAGACCTGGCCCTTGGCGTTGAGCTTCTTGTTGACCTTGATGGTGGCGGTCATGACGTCGGCTCTTCTGGTCAACTCGACGAATTTCTTGATGTCCTTGATCTCTTTCTGTTGGTTAGTATTTTGTGTGGAGTGGGTGAGTGAAACAAATGTCAATAGAAACTGGCACGTGGGAACCACACGTGACAAATGTCTTTGAAAAATTGAGCTCATAATTCGGTGTTCATGATTTGGTGTTCATGATTTGGTGTTCATGATTTGGTGTTCGTAATTCGGATTTCGTAATGCAAATGGTCGTAATTCAGATGCCCTAATGCGGATGGCATAATGCGGACGCTCGAGCGGATGGTTGTAAATTTAATGTGAACCCAATGATCCCGAACATTTCTAAACATTTCTGAAACACGCGGAATGACCAATCGGATTCACTTGCATTAGCAGCCCATACTTTTGTGCACTGAACTGGAATGAACACTGCATATTTCTGAAACACCAACTTGCAACATCTGAAACATGAACCCAAATATCTGAAACACAGCCAGAACTCAGCGCTTTGCTCCAACACATCGTACCGCCACAAATAGAAGTAAATTCCTTTTGTGGTTCAATATATTGGTGTTTCAGATTGACACCTGAAACTGACGCTTGACTCAGTCTAGGCACAGGTTCTAGACTGGACCAGACCGGATCCCTAATTGAGGGCGGCTAGACCTGACTGGAGGAGTCTGGCGGGTGCCTGTGACCAAGTCAAATGCTCATGTATCAAGTTTGTTTTAAGCGGGTTTCACATCTGTTTCACCTCTTTGTCTGTTCACCTCGAAACCTGGTGATTTCGTTATACATACAGCCATTGTGAAGTGTTGTGTAAGGTGAAGAAAAAGATGAAGAGATTTTTCTCCAGTGGTAGCGCGCGCAGCTGGATGCACGGGGGCGCAAGCCCTAGCCGCGCGCACGTGCACGAATTATGCGGGCCGTGTCATGTGAATGTCGCGTGAAAAATATGTACGGGTGTTTATTGAAATTTGGTGTCTGGGTGTTTTTAAAAAAACGTGATGTACGGGTTTGTCAAAGCGTGGTGTCCAGGTTTTTGAGTCACGGATGTTAGGGTGTTTCTAAATTGGTGTACGGGTGTAGTATATATACAGGATTATTAATTGGTGCACGTGACCAGTCACGTGAGAAGCTCTCCGCAGTAGTTCAACACTCGCTTCACCGCAATCAACCACCTTCTCGTAGACTCCAGTTTCATGATGTTTGCAAGCTGCAGCTTATCGTCACCGGCAATCTTGGCATCTGCAGCACGTGCATGAATTCCTACATCACGCACTCCGATTGGCCAGGCCACATTCCCAATCGAGAGCTTTAAATAGGCCTCGTTCGCTTTGAGAAGGTCTGCATCCTGTATATAGTGCACGATCGTCAGAAGCGAAATCACCATTTCCTCCAGGAGTTTGCCACTTCGGAGCTTGTAGAGTAGTTTGACGATATCTTTCTTTGTTTCCGCAAGAAGGCTCTTTTTTTCCGGCTGAAAACCGGCCCCGACGCTGTTTTGCTCTTTTTCAGTCCACTGGCCCAAGATATCCTTCAAAAACTTCCGGATTTGAAGCTGCAACTTGACCAAATTCCGTTCCGAGATATCGGACACTTCAATTCGGAGCAGAACCTCTTTTTCCCGGTCCAAATACGCCTGGTAGAGCTGTTTTTTGACTTCTTTTGCTTCTTCACTCTTTGAAGTTCCAGGATCACTTCCAGAAACCTCCAGATTCGGTTCTGTATCTTTTGGAATATGCTCTGGGGTTGAATGTAGGTTTTGGTTGGTAGAAAGATTGGATTTGGTTGGTTCCAGACCGTTTTTTGTGGGTTCCAGGTTGTTTTTGATGGGTTGTAGGTCATTTTTTGTCTGAATTGAACCTTTCAAAGGCTTTTCTTCACTCTTAATCGATTCCACACCCTCTGAAATCGATATTTCCCGTTTATCTTGTGTTTGTAATGAATTGACTCCGATTTCCTTCGTTTTTTGACCGTTTTCGGCCAATTTTTCGCCCAAATCTATCTTTTTTGTTGGACCTTCGAATTCGCGATCCTTGTTTATGGTCTGAGAGGATTCATGACCTAAGGCCTGGGCTTTTCGCTTGGCTTGTTTTCTTCGTTTCTGCTCTAAAAGCTGGGATAAATCCATGTGTGGGGTGTACTAATGTGGGAGGGGGAGGGGGGGAATGTGTGGTGTACGGGTGTATATGATATTTCTTTTTCTTAATTTAGATTGCTCAGCAGTTGTTTAATTAATTAGGGAAAAGAATACGATATGATGTTGAAGTTTACTTTTAAGCTCACCGCATCATGTCAATAAAAACCCGTACACCACTTTAGGTTGTCCATATATACAGTTTTTTTTCTAAACTATTCAAACTAGGGGGACAAAATGGTTGGAACCAGAACTAGCAAAAATCAACAAACCAATAATTCAAAAAAAGTTTCGTACATCTCTTAAAAGTCTTTGGATACAGGAAGACAAGGAAAACCAATTCATGACCCATTATTGTGTTGAACTTTGTAGTTCCAAAGTCCATAATTTCTGCTACTGTTCTGTATTTAAGAGATCTGTGGAATTCTGGTTACTCGTGATACCGCTCAACCATGAGCGTGTTAGATTCTTGTTATAACGTTAAGTACTAAGTTATCTTTATTCGTTGATGATCCCTCAAGTGAGGAATCTGAGCTACTTTTTTAGTGTTTTCAAGAGTAGAGATCGCTGCGGAACAACTCCTTAGCGATCATTGTTGTACTCACCTCAGTTCATCCTAGTACTCCATACAATGAGGCGGAGTAGTCGGCTGAATAGAAGACTGAGTAGAAGGCTGAGTAACAATAGCCATTGTATCATGCAGAGAGGTTTCATAATATCCCCATAGGTAGATCCCTACCTATGGTGGGTCTGACAGAGCGGAATCCCTTCTTCTATATATACTTGGGATTCCCTGGGCCCCTTGTTCCTGCACCAGACCCCCCAAAATTCCTTATCTGAAGTCAAACTGACTACTCTTGACACCAAGACCCGGATACAATACAATGCAATTACTAGTCTGCACTCATGCGTTCCTCGAAGAGAACCTTATGAGGCTTGTCCAATTCCATTATACTGCAGGTAACACCTTACCTGCATACACGGGCCAGCACATATCATATGTTCAACAGTGATCTGGGAAGGAATGTTTGAAGTTTCATATACGGATAGGCTGGTTCTAAGGTGGTTCGTAAAAAGTATTTTTTTTTGGTAGTGTGATAATCGTGTTGTCTTCTTGTGGTTGATGTGCTCCCGTATGTTACTTGGGGACCTAGACCTTAATGACTACTCAGTCTTTAACTGAGCCTCTTTTGAGCCTAGAAACATTGTCTATATAGAGTTCAGGTTTCACTGAACACTCATCGGTATGTTAAAGTGTTAGACTGGCTAATGGTTGCTATAACCACAATAAAGGTCATGAGCCCCGTCATAAAGTAGGTTATGGGCCCTTACTAACTAGAGACTAAAGGTCATGAGCCCTGGAAATGTATTTTCTCTTGTTCATGTTTTAAGCCCCACTCTCTACCAATCTTCCCTATACTTCATACCTCATCCGCTTTAATTCCTCCATAGGTTTTCCAGTAAACGCACCCGTACACCAACCAACCTCCATTCAAACCCATCAAATATATTTGGAGGTTTATAGCTATATCTATAAATGATTGAAGTCCAAGTATAAATATTTGGCCCATTTATACAGTCACGAATATCTGTGAAGTACTAGGGCACAAGAACATTCCTAACACTAGTGACTATACGTCTTCATGTTTCTTCATACCCAATATCTGCAATTTTTGTGGATCTTAATCATTGTATTCATCCTTTGGTAGTGTCGAAACTAGTATTCTAGTTTTACATCCATCTAAATATTGTCACCACAGCAGATAATGGAATAATAGAGCATGTATTATATGGACTGGAAAATTGGTTATTTTTGAATGATACATTTGCATACCCTATTTCAAGTTCTTTCTGGGTTGGATCAAAAATAGTAAGGGAATTTCAAGCTGGCGTTTTGGGTAGTTGGGAGCTCAGTTCCTGATTTGTAAGAGTATGAAAAGCAAGCTCAAAAAGAAACAAAAGAGTCACATACAATCCAATGCAAGCAATCAATCAGTAAAGTTGTAAGGTCGATGGTAATCAATGCCACTATTTCATCGAGAAAACACGGGTGGATTTGTACCGGAAGCTAACATAACTAAATACTGTAATTAGTATAGTAGTATACCTTATTGTGGTACTGTATTAAAAAACCCCAACCACTAGTAGGTCCATTATGGATGCACTATATTGTGGTAGTTGTCTCAAGCATAAAACACAAGATTCTGGTATAAGGAACGTTCAAATTCCAGGTGTGAAACTTGATTATTTTAGTTCCATTCTGGATTTTATTGTTTTTCTTGGTTCATGATTCCCCAACATCCACTGATTTCCATCTCAAAAATTCCGAAATCCAGGTAAATAGATCTCATGATCATATGATCTAGCTACGACTGCTTCGGCATCCATGATGAAGAAAGAAGTCACAAAGAAGTTTGTAGTGTGCTTGTATTGCGCTAGCTATTACAAGTCGTCACAACGAAGAATGAACATGAAGAAAACGTAGCCGAGCATCTCTCCAAAAGGACCTTCTGGTACTTTCTCGTTAATGTTAAGAGTACCCTCCAACACTAATTTCTGATTCTATGGATACGAGAACCTCATTTGTTTCTGCCTTGCTCACCTTGAGGGGTTCTTCAATAATGACTCCAATGTAATTGTTCTCATTGACGTTTTTGGACACAGGCATGGAGCTGACCATAATGGCAGCAGATAGCACTCCGAAATATAAGCAGAAGTGGATTTCTTTTTCCTTTCCCACAGCTCTCCAGACCAGCGAAACTTCCTCTAAGAGGAATGGATAAAAATAATTGGAGGAGGATATTGCGTTCGGGAGTGCGCCTTTTATATACAAATTCCCCCTTCTTCCCCGCCCTGTTTATTTGCAGCCGCGAGCCATGCAGGAACGGCGAGCTGCGAAATATATATAAGGGAGCGCAACCCCCCCCCTATTCCAAGAAATTATTTTAAACAATAATTAAGAGGAAAAGAGACTAGCAATTCCTGAAGCCTGAATGCTTAGAGCAGAATGAAATATCAATCATCACGATGATTAGAACCAAAATATCTTAAATCTATTTTAACTACCTATGCTTATTATTGCTAGCTGACTTATTACTAACTTCTCTCTGGCAGGTAATTGATTGAATGACAGATAATGTTTTGATGCATGAATTTGGTATTTTTACAGCCATTTGAAAGGATGTGTTTGAAAATTGTTCAACGACCAAATTGATAGAAATGTGGTGGTTAGGGTTCTTTCCTTCGGCTTGTGGCCACATTAAGTTGAACAGTGACTCAAAATTATCATGGGGTAGTGTACGACCCAAAATACAATATTATTGTATTGGCACATGAGTTACGAGTATTAGCGATTCTGTTAGATTGAGACTTTCCTTAATCCTAGATCGTTGGTTATTTTTGGCCGGTTTACATTTAAAGGGGTTCTTGACTTGGCAAGTTTTCGCGAACAAAAGTGCCAAAGTGCAAAGGTATTAATAAACACTACACATCCAAAACTAAAAACAAAAGCAATAAAAAAAAAATAAACGAAACTAAATTCAAGCTGAATCATATCGGGTCAATAAAAGAAATAGGAACGTGTAGTATTAAACTCAGTTAGGTTTTTCAACTCCTTAAGCTTCTTCTCGGCCTCTTCAAGTGGATCTTTCTCCACAAGCTTCTTCACGGCCTCTTCAATTTTCTTGTTCTCCTCAAGATTCATCTGCTCCTCAAGCTTCTACTTCTCCTCCAGCTTTTTCTGCTCCTCAAGCATTTTCTGCTCGTCCTGAAGCTTCTTCCTCTTCATAAGTGATTCGTTGATCTTTTCAAAGCTTTTCTTTTTCTCATCAAGCTTCCTCTGCTCCTCATCAAGCTTCTTCTTCTCCTCCGCCATAATCTTGAGCTCATCTTCTAAAGTATAAATGAAGATCGTCACCTTAGAGCAACCGCCTGAATAATAGCCTAATCTTCCGTAATAGATATAACTGCTATACTGGGCGTGGCACAAATAGATTACCCCTGATAAGCTTTTCAGCTCTGAGTCAAAGTTCAATTGGGCCGGGTACACGTTGGATCCGAAGCTTAATTTTCCATGATACACCCCCATAGATACCCCCTCTTTGTTGACAAGGTAACCGTCTTCCCAATAACCCTCGGCAGGCTCTCTGAAGAATCGAGTTTTTGGGATTCCTATATACTTATAGGCTTCACCATAGGCATCTTCGCCATTAAGAGTAAAAAGCTCATTGATGAAGATGTCATCCCTTCCTTTGTAGAAGACTTTTACTGGGGTTTTGGCCCATACTGTCGAAGCAAGAAGAGAAGAGATGGTCAAGTAAGTGAATTTCATTGAGGTTGATGTTTTTGAGGTTGATGTTTTTAGTGCTGTTCTTTTTTTCCTATATGGGATTGGATTCATGGTGTATTTATAGTGTTGCCAGGGTGCGATATTTTCTGGAGACGTTTGGGCTGTGACGCCTACATTTCTCTTTTCTTGGCCAAAAGTGATAAGAGGTGGCTCTGAGTCATGGCTCAGATCATGATAGTTTCCAACAATGGCGGGACTCTGGATCATGCTCTAGTTTATGTGTGTTTCAGGCATACAGGACGCACGGCCGGTACACACCATACACCCTCTTATACCGGCTGCACTTCTAGGAAGTTTAGCCCCGAAAGCCACATGCAAATCATGGCGGAATTATTCATGAGTCCCCCTCTCAAAGTGATTGCGCTTTTTTATCGTTGTCTTTTTATACTTATTGGCCCAGAAAAAGCACCCTCAGTCTGTTAGGAGTACATGGTAGTGTTAATTTACAGACATATATTTATTCACTGTAATTTGCGTCCAGTCCACCCCATCACTTGACCTTACGGAAGAACTGACTTCTCTATGGGTGGCTGAGAATCTTTTCTCACGCCGCCCGGCGGCTCATCGGTCGTCCTGCATATCATCGTTGGTCACCCCATGCGTGTGTCTGCTTCTCTAGTTCTTATCCACGCGTTAACACGTAGCCTCGATCATATGCACTCACAAGCAGTCCAAATTTTTAGAACCATGGACATTTTATTGGCTGGTGGGTTAAAATCGTGTGCTTTATCATGTACCCCACACTATGTGAGTTGATGGGGTGACTTCAGAAGCTGTGCACTTCTTAGGACTCATCGAGTATGAGTCATTGGTCATTAAAGGTCCTAAAATGGATACATTCAAAGGGAAGTTTCAAACATCCACTTGACCATTTCTCCTAAATAAAAGGCAACCTTGCATTAAGATCTCTTCTTGGAGATTACGCATGTGGGAATTTGCCCAAAAGGGCATGTCGAGCAGAGAGGTGTTAGATGTAGTGCGACTCTTGAATGCACTGATACTGACTGACTAGTAAGGGAGGAACCCAAGTGGTGGTCCATAAACTGCAAAGCAATTGGTTTTTCTTTTTTTTTTTTTTTTTTTTTTTTTTTTTTTTTTTTTTTTTTTTTTTTTTTTTGAAAGAGCCTAGACTCCAACTTGCTAATTTTACTACTGAAATCATCCACATTCCCAATTGTCATATTTTACTTCTCCTGTTATGTTCTTTCAATACATTTCGGCCTAAACTTCTATTCGTTGATGGTTCCTTAAAGAGAGGAATCTGAGAGGTTCTTTTACGATTTTGAAGAGAGAAACGTGGCACCGAAAAACTCTCCACCAGAACAATGCTTACCATTGTTCTGGAATATTCGAAAGGAGCCATATATGCATGAAGTACTCTGATGGCCAAACGCCGTATCTACATTGCAACAATATTCGGACTGAGAGGCTTCATAATACCATACCATATGCAGAGGGCCATGTCTATAGTGGATCTAACATCTCCAGTTTGATATATATGTTAGACTAACTATTGGGAACTCACTACCCTTTCAGGGATTTAGAGTCTGATATGGCCGATCAGATGCAAACAATGAATTTTGGATTCATCCACTGCGAAAAGTCAGCCACCACAAATCTTATAAATAGTATATTAAAAGAAATGCACGCTTAATTGTTCAAGAGTCATCAGCTTAGTGTCACGCTTAACTGGTACAAGCCGAAGTAGCCGGAGATATGGAAGTTGCATTTGAAGAAAAATCAAAATAGATTCAATGAGTTCAGGTTGATCTGAAAGTTTAGTCTACTACACTCTACACTACTATATACTAATATAGTCTACCACACCACACTACCATACCATACACTACCATTCAGTCAACTCTATACTACTATACACTATCATACAGTCAACTTTATATTACTATACACTACCATACAGTCATCTATTTTTCACTATACACTACCATTATTTAGGCCAAGTTCCCTCACCTTACCTTACTTTACTTTACTTTACTTTACTATACTATACTATACTATACTATACTATACTATACTATACTATACTATACTATACTATACTATACTATACTATACTATACTATA
>NKZO01001637.1:0-56362 GCA_002370185.1 Metschnikowia sp. 01-655c1
AGTATAGAATAGTATAGAATAGTATAGAATAGTATAGAATAGTATAGAATAGTATAGAATAGTATAGAATAGTATAGAATAGTATAGTATAGTATAGTAGTAGTAATAGTGGTGATTTAAAATGGTACTAGTGAATTTAGTAGAGTATTTGAGTGCTATAATAGTATGCAGTATAGTCCAGTACATATCTTCAACCCCGTTTCTAGAGTAAAAGATCTGACCTTCAGCATCGTTCAAAAGACCTTTGGACCCATCAAGAAGGGCTCCAAGAGGGGCTCCAAGAGGAGTTCCAGGTTATTGACCATATTGGTGGCCTTTGCAACGGAGACTTTGCGCGTGCTAATATCTTAGTCTAGGCATGTCTATAAACTATAAGCTACAGATGCAAAATAAGGATTGAATTGCGAGCAAAGTATTTGGGTATTTCGGCATCCATTTTTGAAATCCATCTTTAAAATCCGTCTTGTCCGTCTTTGAAATCTTGAAATCCATCTTTGAAATCCGTCTTCACTCCATCTTCGAAATCCATCTTTAAAACTCATAAAAATCATTAAAAAGCAATCATAATTTTCGTCTTCCGTCATGTTGAACCGCCTAATCCATTCCTTCTTCCTGTAATATTCCATTTCTTCTTCTCTCAAAAAAGGTGTTTCTCTCTTGCATAGTTCCAATTCCTAGAATTCTGCTGACTCAATGTGTAAGTCCAAAGGACAGTTTGTTTCAACCCTCTCGAATTTTGGACACTCCACTCAATGGGATGGTTTGTTTTGGTCGGTCTTGGTCTTGTTTTATTCTTCGTCTAGAACTTGGTCGGTCTGGTGGTCTGGTGGTCTGGTGGTCTGGTGATCTGGTGGTCTGGTGGTCTGGTGGTCTGGTCGCTGGTCGCTCTTGATCTTGTTGTCACAGACCTACTCCTCTAGGGCAAAACACCGCTCAATGCTTTTCTCGTTGTTCCCGAACCAATGCGGCACCACCACGCCCAACGAAACCATCACAAAAATAAACGTCATGGCCAAGTTGTAGCCCGTGTCCAAGGCTGCTGCAACCACATAGTTGTACTTGGCCCAGAGCTTGTGCTTATAGCGAAATGCCCAGAATTGCGTGGCTGTTCCTCCAAGAAATTTGGAAAAGTAGCCCGTGGAGATGTTGCCGTAGAAACGGCTGAGTGTGGAAAAAAGCACCGTGGTATTCCAGAGCTCAAAGTGCAATTTGCTGCGTGGGAAGCGACGGTGAAGCGAGAACACCACCAATGGACAGACGAGCCCAACCAAAAACCCATACGGCAACGCAGGGTACTTGGAGAAGAGCCTCCGTGGTCCAAGAACCACATATTGGATGGCGTTGGTATGGTACGTCTGTACTGCCTGGCCAGACCACTGTTTCAAAGGGTCTCGTAACTGACCCGTCAAGTACGCCCATTTCGTCACCATCACCCATCGGAACGTCAAGTAATTTATAGGCACGCCAATGAGCTCTCCGTACACTTGTGCCAAAAACACTAGTCTGGGCGGAATATGGTTGTAGAACCCAAATTTCATCAGCTCAAGGTGGAACTGCGCCCTATACCAAGCATCCCCAGCCACACTACCGAAAAAGGCGGCTCCGGCTGGGTGTTTCATGTTGGTGTCCTGGATAAGGTATCCGTAAAGAAGCTCATTAAAGGTGCCAATGGGGAGCTGGAAGTTGGAGAGTGCATATAGCCACATGAGTGGAGTGATGATCACTGACCCCACCACCAACGCTATCAAGCATGTCCACCAGGGCATGAAAAGAGACCCCATATTGTGTGTGAGGGCTAGCATGGCGATGGAAACCACAAATAACGCTCCGTACCAGCTGTATGGCACAGCAGCATATGCGCGGTGGAGCTTGTTGAGGCGATCATCATAAAGCTTGGTCTTTCCTTTCAAAGCACTCCGGATTTTTTCCCATGCAAATGCCACCACCCATACTAACCCGGATATATAAGCAGCATAGTCGAAAAACATGTTCCAGGCCCGTTGGGGACCGAGGTGCACGGGTCCGTAGTGCTCATATGCCGTCTCGTTGAACGTCCCCTGCACCGTAATGAGTTTTTCTGTAGGGTAGAGGTCTCCCGAATCCGTAAACAACTTATTGGACATGATCCCGTGCTTATACGAAAAAAGCGGCGACCATTTGGCCAACGGGATCAACACCCATGCACCCAAGACAAACCCAATGAACTGGATGATTTGCACCCAGTACGGATACAACATCACCTGCAGTGTAATGTTGGCCCAGTCAAAGGACAAGTTGAGCACACCCATGCCTCCGAGTCCCAGGCCCACAAAGTTGACGGTGCGGTTATGAGGGGCCATGTAGCAGAGAATAGCCACGGATGACACCATGGGGAAGAGAAATTCGGGGAGCATTTGCCAGAGGCATACAAATCCGGCACAGAGGAAGAATACCTTCATTTGCGAGTTTCCCGTGGCACTGTTCTCGTCTCCACTTTCGGAGCCCCTTCTGTTTCCATACCCATGTCCATTTTCAGACCTTTTCGGACCCCTTTCGGACCCCCTCTTTCCTCTTTCAAACACATTTTGTCCCCTTTCAGCTCTTCCCTGTGCCCCAGATGCATCCCCCTGTATATCTTCCTCTATTTCATCCTGCATATCTCCATCCCGGACCCCATTGTATTCTTCAGAGTCCTCGGGTCTAGACCCTGCAGTATACACCTTATTGGCTTCTCCAGAACCCCGGGCCTGACTCTGAAGAAGCGCAGTTTGCATAAGCGTCTGTGGCCACTGGAAATGGGGGTCATAACTCACTGCATTCTTGGCAATGGCTGCATATGAATACCCAATATACACTATGGCCCACATGAACGCCAAGCCAGCAGCCGTAGGAACACGGTAATCGAAGAAAATCTCCACTAGGGCAAAGGCATTGGTGGCCAAATTGCCTGTAGCTCCACTTTTGGCCGCTATGGTTATGAGAGCAGTCTCTTTTATGGACCAAGGCCCTGGGTTCAAGTCAAAAGACACGAGATTTCGCCCAAAGAAGCCCACTCGAACCCGCTTTTTCGGGAGTGTATCTGCCATCCACTTTCCAATGGCATGAGAAGCGATTTGAACAAAAAAAATCAGGTACGCTGCCGCTGTAGTCCGGAAGGCGTTGACGGTATCGATAAAAGCACCTGGGATGATGAAAATCGTCGCCAAAAAAACCACCCGGAACGTTAGAACTGGAATATTAACGTCATCATGGAGCGGGACCGTTTCCAACACAGCCTGGGACAATCCACAGAGGTCCAGGTCTTCAGAATCAATGTCATTTTTCAGAATCAATGGAGTTGACTCAGAATGAGGAGTTTCGGAGCTTAAACGGCTGGAATTTCGGGAACCTCCGTTTTCTGTGCCCAAACTATGCATATCACTATTCATATCATCAATTGCATCATCTTGTGTGGAATATCTGGGAAGGAACGACATGGTGTGGGATATTCATGTACGGTTGCTAATGATGCGATAAGTGTTGCGCGTGGTGATCTACCCTCGCATAAAGAGGAAGGTTATGTCATTGGTCCCCAATGACCTCCTATAGTTGTAGAATTTCAAAATTCAAATCAGTCACTTCAATTTTTGCCAGTGGCAATATTATACCAAGAAACCCCTGAAATTCCTGAAATTCCTGCACACTGTTCTCAGGCTGAGAAGATCCCATATTCTCTCATAACAACTTCGTCTCTTGTTCAAATTGTTCTTCTCTTTTGCCATCGGCCTTCTTTCTCTGAGGTTTCAAAGACACGAAGACGACTCTATCATATACCATGGGTCAATCACTGTTTCATCTGTTGTCCCTATATGCAATGGCCTTAACATGCAGTACATTTGAAGATGTACAGGTTTCTCACGTTTATGCACGTGTCTCGATCTTCGGCCAAGGCCCACCACACTTCACCCCACACCCCCAAACAGCCACCCAACCACAAATATACTAATATTAGGCACTGATATTAGTCACTGATTTTAGTATTGGTATTTTATATTCCTTATATTATTCATGGCAATATTTTACTTTTTTTCTGTAAAATTCTGGGCGAAGGGAGAGGGGGTGAGGCAGGTCCGGATAATTACCTTATACAGTAAAAGCCGGTCGGCCCCGCGGAGTCGCACCCACCCCACTTTCCATCCACCGTGGAAGACCATGGTTTTCAGTATCTCCACTATAATGATGTTAGTTAAATTATTGAATCAGAGAGCTAGTCCGTATTTCTAATTATGAATCATCCAAAGAACAACATGAAACACATACTCACGTTGTATTCTTGACAAATAAGATATGGACGGTATAAGATGTCTCATACTGAAAGTATATCATATAACATTCCAGATGAAGATGTAGGAACTATATCCTTTCACTCAGAACCATAGGAACAATTGTACTCTTGTACCGTTTTAGTAATAGTAAATTGTTTAGGAGTGGTAGTAGTAGCAGTATCAATTGCCAAGAGACTGCAGTAAATCGTAGACCTGGTGAGTCACAGTGGTGTAGAGTAATGCAGTAATACGCGGGGGATCAGCTACTTATATATTGAGAGCTGCAGGTTCGGTGGCAAATGCAGACACAAATGCACGGTTCAGGATGTATCACATCTGAAACACTCAAGCATATTGCTGGGTATATAAAGGGGCCGCGCCCGCCATGCTCACCCCACCAAAAATTGCAGCCACCCATAGCCATACATACAGCCATACATACAACCATACATACAGTAATACATACAACCATACATACAGCCATACATTATTGACAGCCATACATATTGCAGCCACGATTACTACCCATATCATTCATGATTGACAGCCATACTTTTGTGATAGCCATATTATTGGCGGCCATATTATTGACAGCCATATTATTGTGAGCCATATTATTGTGAGCCATATTATTGACAGCCATAGAATACCAGTTTGCAGAATAAAAAATAATGAACAAATGAATTCCGACCGGAGAATTAAGACATCTTATTAGTTTCTATCTGCTAAATAAATCATGTTTTCCATATAATACTCCTTCGAATTGTTCTAAACCATTGACTTTTCATGATGAATTTGTTTCCTATTTTCCATCTATGACTATGGTTGAAAATATTATGATATGCTGCAAGCATCAATTCTTAAACAATATAAGATATGTGCAATGGGCTCGAACCGGGACTAATGCTACTTTATTCACCAATAGTAACAAAAAGAGAGGTGAAAAATCTATTGGTACTATTGAAATACCCTTTGCAAAGTACACCCTCACATTTAATCCTTTGAAAATAGTGACTTGAATTATGCAACTGAATCTGCCAGAAGTGCTGACAGAGAGAAAAGCTAGAAAAACGCCAGAGGGAACATTAAGAGGGAAAAGTCAGAGTGAAAATTCAGATTGAAAAGCTTGTGAAGCCTGTGAAGATCAGTCAAATGCCAGAGGTTTGTTACGGTGGTCATGAGGTCGCCTGCTCTATCCAAGCAGAAGTCTCCAGATAACACTAATCAACAAAAAAAATATGTTTTTATTTATTCATATTTTGTGAGAGAACGGATGAGATAAGAATAAAACTGTTGATATTTGAGGTTAGGTACCAGTCCATGATTCCTAGTCCCTAAACATTTAAGATGTGAAATCGCACACTCATACCAAAGTGCGAACCATTGGTTACTGGTACTTCTACACTACCTCTTTTGAGTACTTCCAATATAAAGTACCACTACATTACCCCTCTTGATTACTTCCATTCTAGGGTACCACCAAAATATTGTGTATTCGACTTCATGATCGAGTTCGAAAATTACGATACTGAGGGAATGGTATGCTGGTGGGGTAACATCCGCATGTTTCTTGTCCATGCAGGATTGCTTCCGCCCAGTGTATATAAGAGTGAGGTTCCTCCTGTGGATAACCAGAGATTTTCGACTATTCTGAGTTCAAAACATACAATGATGAGCTTTATATACTTCAGGACCTAAGGATTTGTTCATTGTACGTTCCTTAGATAGACCGACAGCCAGGGTTCCTGTCGAAGTCTAACATCACCAAATCCCCCACGACCATTTTGCGGCCACCTCTTTCATCAAGATCAAAGACATTCGAACCACATTTTGATGATTATTTGACTTGATTTATTCTGTTATATGAGATAAAAGATCAAAAACTGTTACGTGGCCCACAAAAGTGCAAACACATTTCCAATTACAACCCCTTAGATGGAAGACCCTTCGCATGAAGACCTTGGGTGAGACAGGAGCTAGAAATAGTTGATCTTTGAGTTGAGTGAAGAATTTAATGGATCAGTCAAGAATTATGGATCAGTCAAGAATTATGGATCAGTCAAGAATTATGGATTAGTCAAGAATTATGGATCAGCCAAGAATTATTGACCAGCCTTTTATGTTTGAAACCTTGTGGACAATGTTGTTCAATTTTGCATTTGGTCGTTGGTTTGACTACGGTGATAATATGTCACCACTATTATTTCATTAGACCTGACTACAGACTACAGACTACAGACTATTATCATTGTTGATCACCGTGAATATTGTGAGTATTGGCTTTACTGTTAATACAGTGAGTATTTGCTTTACTGTTCATACAGTGAGTATTGGCTTACTGTTAATATTGTGATTCTTGGCGTACTCTTAATATTGTGATTCGTGGCTCTACTTTCACTACTGGCTCATTGTCTAATTGAGGCTTCTCCTGGCTCATTGTTTGTTCTCAGTGGACACTAGGCATAGAATACGCACTCAGGACCAAGAAGATAAACATGTCAGTTAAAGAATTAACATTTGAAACAGACTTTTAGGTGCTGAACCTATTGAAACACCACAAGACTACTATCAGAATTTCAATGATGAGTGTTGGTGTGAGTGAGTGGATACTGAATGTCTTTGTGGGGGCTCATAACCACTCTCACCAACCAATATTTACTTATCATTCCTCATCCAAAGATCAAAACTACAAGTGATAGATCCATCGAGATGCTACCCTGCTCAGAATGTTTTTGGTGACACTACAAATGTCTTGATCTTGGCCAATCAGAAGTACTTCCTGAAACCAAAAAAGAAAAAAGAAAAAAGAAAAAAGAAAGAAGAAAGAAGAAAGAAGAAAGAAGAAAGAAGAAAGCAGAAAACAAAAAAGCCCTTAACTTACTGAGACATTAGATTCATTGACTTGAAATCATTGATGAAAAAAGAAAGGTGACTGTGCAGGAAAAATGAACAGGAGTCTATTACTATTGGTGAAGATTGGTCCAATATAAGGATGTTCCTATATATTGACATAGATTTCTACCTACCTATGAGTCTCCAGACATACCCTGTCTTATATTAGCTGAACAATTGTCTCCAGGAAATCCCTGTCTTACCCAAAGAATTGGTCTCTGTTATGTTCTTTGGTACATTTATGCCTTACTGATACTACCCACGTTAATGGTTCCTACAAGAGAGGAGCCAAAGCGGTTTATATAACCCAGAGAGAAACTTGGAATTCAAAAACTCTCCATCAGAACAATGGTCCATAATTGTACGGAGTTTATGATGGCCATTCCAAACTTCGTAATGGCTGCAAACTCCGTATCACGTCCATTATGGTGCTTTTACAACGATGGCCTAATCATTGTTAAAATCGGAAAGTATACGCTTCATGATTGGTGTATAGACAGGGCCTGCCTATTGTGGATGTGACAGTCTCTATTATATTGGTTTTGGTGGTACTATTGGTCATGCGCCGCACATACTCCCTTGACTTATCTACCGAAGAGACTTTACATCTACTATTACCTTATTTGGGGGGTGGTTTGGATTCAGAAATATCTGCTATTTACAGGACAAAGACTCCGAAAGACCACTCATGGAGTCTTTCGTGTTACAGTTCCTGAAAAGGAACGACTAGGGTTTACACCCGTGCACCAGGCCAAAATTTGCACCCATTCCCCATGCACCCAAACACCACACTGAATCCTAATTCTCCAAACACCAAAATTCCTCACTTCAACACCCGGGAAATGATATCCAAGATCTCGTCGTCGTCGGGGCTTGCACTTTGTGACAATTTGTTCTCAATGACCTGGTCCAAGAGCATGCGGAGCCGCTTGAGAAGCACTCCGTTCTTACACCATGTCCGAATGGGCATCCAGCGGTCCAAAACAATGCCAGGACACTTCTTGGCGGCGGTCACGTGGTCAGAGATATCGTACAGAATGTCTCCACCAAAAAGAATGGCAGCAATGGTGCTTGTGGGCGTGATATCGCGGAGAAACAACTTGGATGTATAATTGGCCGAGTTGTAAACAATGAAGGGAGACTTGTGGATAGCATTTGCACTGGAGAACTTGGTGGACGGAGTCAAATCGATGGTGGTTGGTGGTTTTGGACTGTCTGCAGAAGAAGTGCCATTATCTGCAGGTTCAGGTGTGGTATCTGCAGTATTTGATATCTTGTCTGCAGTACCATCTGAAAACAACATGGACGACGGGTGTACGAATGCTCTTGCCGCAGGCAATTCATCAAAATGATGACCCGGACGTGCATTTTCCAACTCGCCGATATACTTTTCATTGCGGATCCAAAACTTGGTCTGGCGGGCATCGCTATCAACTTCCACCGCTCCCACCAAGCTCTTGGTGTACTTCGTGTCGGGCAACTGTACGCGAGCAAGTTGGGGTGTAAACGACCCGGTGATGAGTGCACGAACCACACTATAATTCTGGCCATTTCGGTTCAACTCCCCGTAACAGGCCGACTCTTTGTTCCTGTATTCAAACGGAACAAAACCAAGCTCTTTTAATGTCAGGAGGTACTGCACACGCGTCGACTGGATCTCCTGCAACGCCATGTACCCCAAATGGTTTTCGGAGATGAAGGCTTTGCGTGCAGGACGCTCCAACTTCTCCCATTCATGGTATGCTAAAGCCAGAGCAATCAAGTCGCCATGAATACTTCCAAACTTGGCCTTGGCTCTTTTGACTTGGTCCTGCATCTCATAGCTGCCTGAAAACGGACTTCCACTGGCACTGACTGCACTTAATGTGAGACTCATGTCAACACACCCAAAAATACACCCGAGCACCAAGAGCTTTCCTGCATGTAGGTCCGTCGGGAGGTACAGCAAGTATTTTCCCAAATGCGTGAGTTTATCCGGCAAATTGGGACCTTCAGATGCCACAGCTCCGAGCTCCATAAGCATACTCTTTGCTTTTGCCAAAGACTGCGCTTCGGGCGGATCGAGCCCATTCTTTAGGAAGTCCTGCACATAGGACACGCCCATCGATTTCACCACCAAGTACAAGTTTTCAAGCTTAGTCCGCTTGATTTCTGGTACGGGCTGTGCCAATGTACCCTTCTGGGTCTCCTGTGTATACATGTGGTAGCACGTGCCGGCCTGTATACGGCCCGAACGGCCCCTTCTTTGGGCCATTTCCGCCCTAGAGCACCAATCTTCCACAAGACGAGATTGGTTGGATTTGGATTCGAAGATCATGCTTTTTTGGCGGCCAGAATCGATTACTACCACACAATCGGGGATCGTAATGGAAGTTTCGGCGATATTGGTGGATACCACGATTTTTCTGGCTCCAGACTTGGCATTCTGAAAGACCCTGGTTTGGTCTTTGGAAGAAAGGCCCGAGTGGAGGGGAAGACACCAACAAGTCTTGGAGGACTTGGCGTAGGCTGTCTCTATGTGCAGGACGCACCGATTAATCTCCATAATTCCGGGCAAAAACACCAAAATGGAGCCCAGATTTTGCTCAGTCGTAAGCTTATCATCGATCTTCAAACAGGTTTTGGCAATAAGGTCGAAATTGAGCTGTCCTGTTTTGAAAAAGTTCAGGTTGGCCTTGGGCTTAATGATGCCATCGTAAGTCTCCATGGAATAGTCCAAATCGGCCAAAATTTCGTCCAAATACACATCCTGAATGGGGAACGTGCGGCCCTCAATATGGAGGTGGTGGACCTTCGTATCGAAGTAGTTCATGAACACATCCGTATTGATGGTGGCCGACATCAACACCACCTTGAGATTGGGTTTTTTCTTGAGGAGGGTTTTGAGGATGATGAGGAGAAAGTCACTGTCAACGGAACGCTCGTGGACTTCGTCTATGAAGACGTAGCTAACTCCGGAGAAAGGGTCCCGTGACTCGGAATCCGATCCCGCCATGACTCCCTGCAACATCCGTAGGAGAACACCGGTGGTCACAAACAAGAGTCTGGTATTTGGACCGGTTTTATTTTCGCCTCGGATGATATATCCGGTTTCCTTGCCCACGTCCTGCACACGCTCCACGGAGATACGCTCTGCTAGGCCGATTGTGGAAATTCTCCGGGGCTGCGTGCATATGATCAGGGACTTGAAGTCGCCGGCACTGAACATATGGTCCAAGATGAACTGCACGATTTGGGTGGATTTACCCGATCCGGTCTCACCCGTGACCAAGGTCACCTGATTTTTGGTAATCACATCCACGAGGGTATCCCGCATCTTGTATGCAGGTAATGCTATACGTTGAGCGATTTTCTCCTTCCACTTAGGAGATTGAAGTCTTTTTTCGTAGGCTTCTTTGGCAGCAGAGATTTCTGTCTGCAGTAGCGGCTTTCTTGATTTCCGAGGAGTCTTGGTCAGCAGAGAAGACGAGGTAGATGTCTGGTCACGTGCGCGGCCTGTATCCAGCACTAACGGTCCCGGGTTTTCAATCACCAGAAGCACGTTGTGTTCCAACCAATACACTAGCGAATAAATAAACCCGTCGCCGTAGATCTGGCACTCCAGTATATGGGTATGCAACCCCCGAAGCACCGCCTTCTTTATATAATTGGCCAATTTGAACAGTGGATCCGTCACCACAATCTGGACACCCGGCAACACGTGGGGATACTGTTCGGTATACACGAGTTTGACCAGGAGGATTTTAGGGGCAAGTCCTTTGACATTTAACGAGATCAAGGCCACTGTGTCTGTATGCAGGAGTTCCACGTCATTAGCACCAATAACCTCGATACCCTTCAACTCCATTTTCCACAACTCAAAAAAGTCTTCCACCAGTTTCTGCAGGTCCGAAATAGGCTGGACGTCCAAAACTGGAGGTACACCAATAGTCATGTGGGTCAAAGCCACGGTCGTGCGCGACTCATTTTTCCCACACCGGACGTAGGTTTCCCACACCACATCTTTATCGTATCCGGACAACATGAGTCGTTGTAGCAAGTACTCAGTTTGAAGATCCTTGGAGATTTTCAAGGAGACACTTGAATCTTCGTCCCGTTTGGCGAAGTATGCAGGAAGATCGTCCTCTGGCACGTGAAACAAAAGCCATTCAAGAGCATCGACGAATGTGGCCGTATGCAGCAATGCTTCATCCACGTGGGAGGGACGGAAGCCAAGGGTGGAGAGATTGGCAGCCCATTTTTGCTTGTGTGCAGGATCTGGCGAATTATCGGACTCGATCCAGGAGATATGGTGTTGGATGGAAGATTCGATGGAGTTGCGGAGATCCGAGGGGAAGTCGACGAAGGGGGCAGCAGCCCAGGCTTTTTTGCCAATGGGAAACAGGAGCATGGAGACCGGGGGTGGGCCCTCGGAAGTCGGTTTCCGAGGGTTAGTTCCGGGGCCAGGTTTTCCCCCGGAACTATTATCGTGAGCAGTGCCCCCGGTTTTGGTATTATTCCCGGTTTTCGCAGTGCCCCCGGTTTTAGCAGTGCCCCCGGTTTTGGGGTTACCCCCGGAAGTCGACTTGCCCGAACCGATCTCCACACTAATGGTCGGTTTCCGGACCTTCAGCTCCATGTTCTCCCGCACCTGGCGCTCCTTCTCCTTCTTCTCCATCGCCATCACCTTCTCCAAATGCACCTGGAACGGGTTGGCGTTGTAGTAGCGGTCGTGCGCCACCCGGTCTTCCCGAAAGAGCAGTTGTCGCCGAGCTTCCATCTCCCCCCAAAAGTCCCGGAATATCACAGGCAACACCATCTTAAGGTTCTTCACGTGATTGAGCCGGTACATTGCATACGTGGCAGCAAAATGGCGGGCCTCGTTGGTTGTTTCCCGGGGCAGAAGCACTTCCGGTTCAGGGCTCCACCGGATATGGATATCCTGGTTTGTTTTGGGGTTTTTCCAGCTCAAATTGACCACCCCTACAAACCCCTTTTGTGTCTTTTTCATGTCGAAAATCACCTTGTTCCATTTCTGCTTTTGGCAGTGCTCAATGAGGAGTGTGGCGGGTAATTTGCCTGTCCAGCCGAAATTGTCGCCAATTGCTAGGCCTCGTTGGGGTTTGGCGGGGCCTGAGTCGTCTGGAGCCTCTTGTTTGGCATTCTTCTTTTTGCCCTTGACCTTGAGGTCTTTTGCGTCTTTCACCAGGGGTGCTGGAGCCGGCTCTGGCTTCAGTTTCTTGGCCATTGGGAAAGAAGAAAGAAGAGTGGTAGTTGTCAATTGAGAGGATGCGATGCGATAAGAGACGCGCCTAAAAAAATATGACACGGACAGGAATCGAACCTGCAACCCTTTGATTTGGAATCAAAAGCTCTGCCATTGAGCCACCGCATCATTTCGCGAATTTTCTTTTGTGTGTGGGGATAGCCAATAGGGTGGTCAACAAAGACAATTTATGGGTTTATCGCTACATTTTTCCACGATTCATGATTTTATTGAGTCAAAACGAGTAAAGGTAGTGTATTTTTAAAAAAGAACAATGGATGTTTATTTCAGAAAAAGGAAGTTGCAGGCTCATAAAAACTTAGAGTGCACTATACCCACTTCTTAAGGCTATATGTTAGGAAATATCCTACCAGCACTAGAATTGAGTATTTAGTGTCGGTGGATTGTACCACCGAGTCATGGCTTAGGCTCAGCCTCACACCAACCACTCATAAGTGTGAGATAATGTGAAGCCCCTCATGTGTTCCTCATGTGTATGAGATTGTGAAGCCCCTTATGAGTATGAGTTGGTGTGAAGGTTAGTATTGAAGGAGACTTAATACTGCGCGCTAGGCTACATGCAAGAGGACGCATGCGATATGCCCGCACCAGGGAAAACTCCTGATAAGGACTTCTCCGGCCAATGTGAAACATTCAATGTGAAACATTTAATGCGAAACATTGCGATGTTTCAGGCCGGCTGTTTCAAGAAATCCCTCAAGGGTTACCCGAAGCAGCAAGGAAGTATATATAACTAGCAGGTTCGCCTGATTAGATGAATTCTCAGGGATCCCTTTAAGGCATGTTATAGTATGCGAATATACAACTGATATAACTTTGTCTTAGAAATCCTTAAATCCTGCACAAGTTCCAACACTATACTTACCTTATTCCATACAATAGGATTCCGGCTCTCACATAAATCATGTGAAATGTTTAGCGGAGTTCCAATTGTGTATAGGAAGGGATTCGTCCATGTCCTGTTAGAATTTCCTAGTGTTCGTTAATTAGAATATTGTCTGAGAACATACCAAGATGTCCCCACTTTAACCCACCAGACCCACAGAGCAGCCAAACAGTGAAACAGTCAAACAATTAAACAGTCAAACAGTCAAACAGTCAAACGGTCAAACAGCCAAACAGCCAAACAGCCAAACAGCCAAACAGCCAAACAGCCAAACAGCCAAACAGCCAAACAGCCAAACAGCCAAACAGCCAAACAGCCAGAACACCTCACATGTAACTCCTCAAGTACTCACCTATCTTGACGAGACTATGAACTTTATTAATAGTACTCAGTACCCACAATGGACTGTACTTTATGGTTATTAAAAGGACCATCTGATGTGGTTGTCAGAAAGGATGTGGCTGTCAGAAAGATGTGGCTGTCAGAAAGATGTGGCTGCAAGGTGAGTGCGCTCTGAGTCCCATGGCTTGCAGGGATAGCGCGGTAACAAGCACCTGTTTTCAAATGCACCGGTGGTTACTATAACCGCCGGTAATGTGAAAGTAGACCCCCATACAAATAAGGGATTCTGGACCATATCCATGTTTGCTTAATGAACTCAATCAAATATCATTTGTTTGAGGTATACCAAGATGTCTTCAAGCCACCCACCAAATGGCCTGAACTGATGATTCTCCAATGGACACTGGAAGCTCCACCTCGTCTTTCTCCTGAAGAAAGCACTTCTCTTGAAGTAAGCACTCCTCTTGAAGTAAGCACTCCTCTTGAGGAAAACACTTCTTACACTTCTCCTCAAGTGTTAACATATCTTGATGCACTTGTCGTGTTTTTATATCTGACGAGACTATGAGACATTTTCCTCAGTCCTGTCCACTGGACATTACACCGTGGGTAATCTATGGACCTGGTGCCGCAACCTTGAATACTGAACATGTCTTGTCTAATCTACAGTATTGGTCCTTCATATAGTGGATCGACCAGTAACTATTTGAAATCTCTCAGTTTTGTTAGACACCACTTGAATATTAGGGAAGGAGTAGAAAGCAAGAATGTGGATGAACCTACCTTTCATAATTAAGGTCAGACAATGCGTATTGCATTGTTCGAGATGCAACAATCACTACACTAGCGGTGCATTCGGTGCGCAAACAATGGAGTGGTCAATAAAACGGGAGTCAGAGGAAGTCGGCAGTCAGGAATTGGAATTTCTCAGGTGGAAATTAGAAGACACGAGTTGGAAGTCATAAGTTGGAAGTCATAAGTTGGAAGTCATAAGTCGGAAGTCATAAGGTGGAAGTCATAAGGTGGAAGCCATAAGGTGGAAATCATAAGGTGGGGTGGGGTCTTGGACACGTATGGTGCATCATGTGACTTACCAAACAATGGGCCGTACTAATAAAGTATCAAGGAGACGAATAAGGTTTAAGAAAGTTCTTCGGCATTAAAAGGGGTTATTGTCGATGGGTGTTTCCCCACACTTGATGTGTGGTGTGCGGTCATATGCAGGATAACAATAAAGCCAAACAACAATAAAGCCAAATACTTTAAAATGTTCGATTGTTCTGTCCAAGTCTTCGTCTAAGTGTCCACCCATTGTCCTGTTCGAGTCGTCTAATCGCCATCCGATCAGTCTTCTGTGCTTACTCTGGACCTTTTGAAGACAGAATACCCGGCCGCCAAAGAACAAAACCAAGAACCAAGAACTAATGATGGAATCCATCACAAGGTATTACCTCAACAACTACATTCTTGTACAACGATGGTCAGAGACAGGAATCCTGTGACTTGTTTTTGGGAAGGTACAAACTCTAAAAAATGCCATTGTCAAGCCTATCATCGACTGCTGATCTCCATGTACCAATTGGCACCCTAGTTCATTGGTCGATAGAGTTTGAGTTTGGAGTTTGAGGTTGGAGTTTCGATAGAGGTTTTATATATCTTGGGTTGGCTTTGATTTACCCAAGTGGTTCTGTGTATGTGTGGAGTTGGACTAACCTCTTAGTTATTGTTATTTATTGGTGGCTGGTTTTTGGGTTGAAGAACACATTGTTCGTGAGCAATAATTTTTCAACTGTCCTAAGCTCTCCTTTGGATTACTTAAAGAAGGTAGATGTCCTCATCCATTGTCCTGTCCGAGTCTGCGTTCGAGTCTCCACCCATTGTCCTGTCCGAGTCTGCGTTCGAGTCTCCACCCATTGTCCTGTCGAGGTCTCTATTCCAAGTCTCGTCTATTTTCGTTGTCCTGTCCTCAATACATACAGGCAAGTAGTATAGATTTGATGTATACTATAACTCAGAGGTAAGTAGAGTAGAGTAGACTAGAGTAGATTAGAATATAGTGTAGAGTTGACTAGAGTATAGTATAGTAGTATGTTCTGTCCTCGTGGATTATCCATTTGTACTGCCATGTCTTCTATTCAAGTATTCGTCCAAGTATTCGTCCGAGGCTCCATTGTCTAATTGTCTCTGTGAACTGTCCATTCTGTCCATTGTCTAATTATGTCCTCTATAGAACTTATAGAATTGCCACTCGTCTAACTCCCAATCTCATTGTCTAATGTCCAGTGAGACAGTGGGACAGTGGGGCAATGACTGGGGACAATGGAATGGATGACCAAGTTAATGACTATTGACTAGGTTGTGGTAGGTATAAAAGACATTATCCAGGGTAAAAAGACACTATTCAGATCACAAATTACCATCTCAAATATCAAAATTACCATCCAAAATATCAAATTACCATCCCAAATATCAAAATACCATCTTAGGCAATAAGAAAAGCAAAACCAAAAAAAAAAAAAAAAAAAAACCAAAAAAAAAAAAAAAAAAAAAAAACCTAAAACAGAAAAAATGAAAGTCTTTTGTTTGGCCTTGGCTTTGGTCGCAGCCGTTTCTCTTGCTTCAAATACCAAGCCGTTCAAGTTCTATGCAGTATATGATTACCAGTTTATCCCACTCACCACTCGTGATTATAAAGGTGTTGGATTATTGATGTATGACGACCCCACGGGCAAATCGGTAACCTTTACGCTTGAACAAGGCAAATATGCAGTCACCACGGAAACCTCCACGCCAGGTTACGCCGGCGTCCACGAGGACGTGTTGGCATTTGGACCTAGCGTCACCAAAACGGCTTTGGACTTGGACTCCCTGGACTGTGTGTTGAATGCAGACTTTTACTCGTGTCAGGTTTTCAAGGATAGTGCACGAGTGATTACTGTGTCAGATGTGAACAACGGGTGTTTTCCAGTTCAAGTTTTTCTTCTGTCTGATGAACATTAGCCAGAGGATTGTTTGGTTAGTTAATGACCAGATGGAGACTGAGACTGAGATTGAGACTGACGGAGACGGAGACAGACGGAGACGGAGACTGAGACAGACGGAGACGGAGACTCAGTACTTGAATGCAATACCCACTATTTTTGTTAGACCTACCATGGGTAGACACACTACCCATAGAGGTATCTTCAAGCCTACGAATGCCAGTGACTCATCCAAGGCACCATAGCCCGTGACTTGGACTCATCAATTCAGCTTACCTCGTGACATGGCGTTTAAGCGCCCTGCTTCACTCTCTGGTATTCACTGGCTAGCTATATATTTACTCGGATTCCCACTTATTGGGAATCCATGAACGAATGAACATAACTCCCAGTATTAGACGTATTCAAGAATCTAACAATTTTAGATTAGTCAATTCCAATTGCACAATCACGTTAGGAACTTCAGGTGGTCCTTTCAATAACCATGAAGTGCAGTCCAGTGTAGTATACTGAGCACTATTAACAAAGTTCATAGTCTCATCAAAATAGGTAAATACTTGGGGTGTTACACTGAATAGTTTTCTGGTGGGACTTAACAACAAGAATCTAACAGTATATGGTATAGTATAGTATAGTGTTAGATTCTTGTTACGTCGGGTACTCTGTTTAGTATGTTTTTTAGTTGATTATTTCTCAAAAGGAGGAATCTGAGGTATTTAAGTAGTTGGCTGTGGAGTTGGCGTATCCAGCCAGTTGTTGCAATTTTCAGGTTTTCCAAATCCCCATGGAGTAATATTGGACAGAATCCACACTGTTTACTTTTTTTTGGCATATTAAAATGGTGTATGATTATGAGCACTGTTATGGTATGATTGACCGGAATTGAGGACCGCGGCCGAATAGGACTTCCAAAAATCCACCACGAAAACCTTTTCAATTAAAAAAATGTGCATTGTAAAGTCCGGAATTCCAGGATTCCACCAAACTCACTCTTCTTTCCGTACCATGAAAAAAAAGGTCGTTTGCGTTGGGCCTTTTTGTCCTGGGGTAGCCTGGTGCACGGGTGTTCTTTACTGAAATTGTTGGTGTAAGGGTTTGGGTGAGGGTGTGGTGAGGGTCTGAGTTTTTTGATGTACGGATTTCTGAGGGTTTAAATGCGTATATGCAGGAAAATCTTGTTTCAGGTCGAACCTGATTTTTGGCCAAACCTCAGGTTTACTATTTGATGCCCTAAAAAATATATCTAGTAGTAATATGAAAGTGTAGGAATCAATTGGACTAGTCTTATATTAAAATGGCAGTGAATTAATTGAGTAATTACCCCCATTCTTAATATGACGGTTTATTTCCATGGATTTAGCTCTGAATTTCATTTCAGCAGCCAAAAAACTGCATCTCTTCCAATACAACTTAATCTCGTTGATGGTCACATATATTTAAAATATGGTATGGATTAATGAAACCTAAATGGGTGTATATGGTAGACCAGTATGATCTCAGCAAATGTCTATAAGATCACTTTCTTGATATTCTTGGCGTCTTCTTCCCAAATAAATTGACGGCCAATCTTCATCATAGTACTTCTTACATGATGGCTTTTTGAAGATAGCTAGAACAATCATCATTGTTCTGGTGTAGAGTTTTCACTGCCTCATTTCTTTTGAATTGTTATATAAACCGCACTGATCTCTCTTTCTAAGGAACCATCAACGAATAAAATAGATAACTTAGTACATAACGTTCAACGGGAATCTAACAATAACCTCGTCAATATAGTTCCATCCACATTCAATAAAAACTTTATCTAATAAAAAAATAATACTCTTAGTTTTTTGTTACGTCAGATGCTTTGTTTGGTATGTTTTTGTTGATGGTTTTGAGAGGGAGAAATCGGGTTCTTGAGTAGATGGCGGTGGAGTCACCTAGTCAACGGGTGTTGATATGTGCAGGCTTTCCAAATTATCGTGGGGTAATATTGGACAGAATCCATAGTGTTTACTATATCTAACATACAAATGATGTATAATTATGAGCACTGATCGTTTTATGGGATGCCATAGCTTGGTCGGAATCGGCCGGAATTGAGGACCGCGGCCGAATAGGACTTCCAAAAATCCACCACGATAACCTTTTCAATTAAAAAAATGTGCATTGTAAAGTCCGGAATTCCAGGATTCCACCAAATCCACTCTTCTTTTCGTACCATGAAAAAAAAGGTCGTTTGCGTTGGGCCTTTTTCTGCTGAGGTAGCCTGGTGCACGGGTGTTGGGTGCGAAATTGTTGGTGTACGGGTCTCGGTGAATATCTGGCTAGAGTTTGATGTACGGATTTCTGAGGGTTTAAATGCGTATATGCAGAACAAACTAGTTTCAGGTCGAACCTGATTTTTGGCCAAACCTCAGTTTTACTAGTAAGTGCCCTATATTTTACATATAGTAGTAATTTAGGGGTACAGAATTGAATTAAAGTAGTAGATTAGCTGTATAGTAGCGTAACAGTAGTATAGTAGCATAGTATAGTAATATAGTAAAATCGTGGTGTACGAGTTTGGGAGAGGACTTTGGTGTACGGATTTGCGAGTGTTTGATTGCTTATATGCAGACCAATCCGGTTTCAGGTCGAACCTGATTTTTGGCCAAACCTCAAGTTTACTAGTTGATGCCCTAACGTTTATATGGAGTAGTAATTTAGGGGTACAGAATTGTACTAGACTAGTAGATTAGTAGTAGATCGTCGTAACAGGAATATATTATAGTCAGGGCTCATAACCTTTTTTACTTTTCACTAATGTAGAGGTATAATTGGTTTTGAATACTGTTTCTAGCCAAAGTTGCTAACGACATGTTGATACAACTCTCACTGTAGATGGGAGTATGAATTTTAATGTGGGGGTGATCGTGTACTCTTCGGAATCGAATAGTGCCGTGATATAGTATAGTATATTAATGTTATGTTCTTTAATACATTCATGCCTTACTAATACTTTGCTCGTTGATGGTTCCTCAAGAGAGGAACCGAAGTGGCTTATTTAACTTTGAGGGAAACGTGTCACCGGAAAACTCTCCACTAGAACAATGGTAGCCATCATTGCACGAAGCCATCATTGAACGAAGCCATCATTGAACGAAGCCATCACTGAACGAAGCCATCATTGAACGAAGCCATCATTGAACGAAGCCATCATTGAACGAAATGCTATGATGGCCATTGCAGAAAACCCTAAGATGGCCGTATTACGGACTTTTCGAAAGCCATTATAGTACTCCATCATTGTACGAAATACTATGATGGACTAGGCGAGACTATGACAACTCTCAACATATACTTCGCGCAACACAATTGGCAGCCCCCAGAGTGAGACTCGAATATCCAGACCCAATTCAACACCCCCATATATGACCAACAAAAATTTCAAAAAAAATATTTCAAAAAAAAATCAGTTTTAAAAGATCTAGACCACGAAATGCATCTTAATTAGGTTTTAGAAAAACTTTCCTTTTGTGTTTATTGTTACTTCTGTGGTACTTTGTTACTGTCATTTGTTACTGCCATTTGTTACTGCCATTTGTTACTGCCATTTGTTACTGCCATTTGTTACTGCCATTTGTTATTTGTTGGCTTCATGTGTGCGAATTTAGGAGGTGGTGTGGAATAAATATGGT
Organism: Metschnikowia sp. 01-655c1; assembly: GCA_002370185.1. Lineage (NCBI taxonomy): Eukaryota > Fungi > Ascomycota > Pichiomycetes > Serinales > Metschnikowiaceae > Metschnikowia > Metschnikowia sp. 01-655c1. Next base: position 20,313 of record NKZO01001637.1, read on the forward strand.
GTTGAGAATGGTGTTGAGAATGGTGTTGAGAATGAAGTTGCGAAATGTGTTGAGAATGGAGTTGCGTGGAGTTGAGAATGAAGTTAAGAATGAAGTTCAGAAACTACTCCTCAGTGGTGCGCAGTATTGAAGTGAGGGGGTGAAGGGGTGAGGAAATGAGGGGTGAGGGGTGAGGGTTTGGTCCAGGAAGAGTGAAAGTGAAAAGAGACTCACGTCAGTCCATAAAGTGCGCATTCCCTTCTTTCGTGATTATCTCATTTAGAAGGTACAGCATCATGGTACGAAGTACTCATCATAGTACTTCCTACTATGATGGCCAATGGAAACGACGAAGTACTATGGCCATGAAGAGTGACCAAAAGAAAGTCATGGTCATCATAGTACGAGGAATCATTGTACTTCGTACTATGATGGCCATTGCAGAATCTGCTATTATGACCATTGCAAAGTCCACCATGATGGCTGCAACTACTGTATCACAGCCATCATAATACTTCGTACAATGATGGCATGACAATTGTTACGATCGGGAGAAGAGGCTTTATGAATCCTCTATAGGCAGGGCCCTGCCTATCGTGGATCTAACAGTATAGTATATTAATGTTTGTTCAGGTAGTGTAGAACGTAGAGTATATGGGTATAGTCGTAGAGTATATGGGTATAGTCGTAGAATATATGTGTATAGTCGTAGAGTATATGGGTATAGTCGTAGAGTATATTGGTATAGTCGTAGAGTATATTGGTATAGTCGTAGAGTATATTGGTATAGTCGTAGAGTATAGGTGTGTAGTCGTAGAGTATATTGGTATAGTCGTAGAGTATAGGTGTGTAGTCGTAGAGTATATTGGTATAGTTGTAGAGTATAGGTGTGTAGTCGTAGAGTATAGGTGTGTAGTCGTAGAGTATATTGGTATAGTTGTAGAGTATAGGTGTGTAGTCGTAGAGTATAGGTGTGTAGTCGTAGAGTATATTGGTATAGTTGTAGAGTATAGGTGTGTAGTCGTAGAGTATAGGTGTGTAGTCGTAGAGTATATTGGTATAGTTGTAGAGTATAGGTGTGTAGTCGTAGAGTATAGGTGTGTAGTCGTAGAGTATATTGGTATAGTTGTAGAGTATAGGTGTGTAGTCGTAGAGTATAGGTGTGTAGTCGTAGAGTATATTGGTATAGTTGTAGAGTATAGGTGTGTAGTCGTAGAGTATAGGTGTGTAGTCGTAGAGTATATTGGTATAGTTGTAGAGTATAGGTGTGTAGTCGTAGAGTATAGGTGTGTAGTCGTAGAGTATATTGGTATAGTTGTAGAGTATAGGTGTGTAGTCGTAGAGTATAGGTGTGTAGTCGTAGAGTATATTGGTATAGTTGTAGAGTATAGGTGTGTAGTCGTAGAGTATAGGTGTGTAGTCGTAGAGTATATGTGTATAGTTGTAGAGTATAGGTGTGTAGTCGTAGAGTATAGGTGTGTAGTCGTAGAGTATATTGGTATAGTTGTAGAGTATAGGTGTGTAGTCGTAGAGTATAGGTGTGTAGTCGTAGAGTATATTGGTATAGTTGTAGAGTATAGGTGTGTAGTCGTAGAGTATAGGTGTGTAGTCGTAGAGTATATGTGTATAGTTGTAGAGTATAGGTGTGTAGTCGTAGAGTATAGGTGTGTAGTCGTAGAGTATATGTGTATAGTAGTCTTCCTTGTGTAGATTGAAAAATTTAAATCAGTAGTTATAATCCTCTCGGTCTTAGGTTTACCTTTACCAGCCTCGGGCCTAGAAGAGTATAGTCATCAATTGTATAACCATTCTTTAAAAACGCCTTATTCTTAGCATCATCAGAAACGAGGCAAATTTCCTTTGTAATGCCCGAATTGTATCCGCATATTCACCTCTCATTCGTAGAGATATATACTCTCCGATTACTACTGTAACAATCCTACCCTGTGAGTCATGCCGCAAAGCACCATTTCCTTGGCCACTAATTGCAAGTAGGACCAGTGTATAGTAGTAGAATATAGATGTATAATAGTAGAGTATACAAGTAGAGTAGAGTGGTAGAGTGTAGTAGTATACTAGTAGAGTGGTAGAGTGTAGTAGTATACTAGTAGAGTGGTAGAGTGTAGTAGTATACTAGTAGAGTATAGCAGTAGAGTGTAGCAGTAGAGTATAGCAGTAGAGTATAGCAGTAGAGTGTAGCAGTAGAGTGTAGCAGTAGAGTGTAGCAATAGAGTGTAGTAATACATTGTGTCAGATCCGCCATAGGTGGTGCCCTACCTATTTAGGATATTATGAAGCCTCTCTGCCTGATAGTTTGAAGCCTTTCTGCCTGATACTTTGTATAAGGCCTTTTAACCAGCGCGCTACCAGCCAGTCACCTGCTAGCTACCAGCGCGCACCTTATCTTACAACTATATAAGTACCTCAGTCATCGGCGAATGAACATAGTAAACAGAGTACCTGAAGTAACTGGAATCTGAGCTATTTAAGTACTTGACAGGGAGCCGCCTAGTCAACTGTTGTCGCTAGGTGCTTGGTTTTTAATAATTAACATGGAGTAATATTGGACAGAAACCATAGTGTTTACTATATCTGACATACGAATATGGTGTGTGATGATGAGCACTGATCGTTTTATGGTATGCCATAGTTAGGTCGGACTTGGCCGGAATTGAGGGCCGCGGCCGGAATTGTCCAGTTACAGGACGCCCAAAAATGCACCACAAAAATCTTTTCAACTAAAAAATATGCTTTGTGAAGTCCGGAATTCCAGGATTTCTACCAACTTAATTATATTTCTATACGATGAAAATAAGGTCGTTTGCGTTGGGCCTTTTTCTCCTGGGGTTGCCTGATGCACGGGTTTTAAGCGGACGGAAATCTTGATGTACGCATTTGGGCGAGGGTATGGCTAGAGTTTGATGTACGGATGTGCGAGGGTTTGATCACATATATGCAGGAAATTCCGAGCTCAGGTCGAACTTGATTATTGGCCAAAACTCAGGTTTACTAGTGAGTGCCCTAAAATTTATATGTAGTAGTAATGTAAAAGAGTAGTATTGTATTAAAGTAGTAGATTAGTAGTACATCTGCTTGACAGTAGTATAGTAGCATAGTATAGTAATATAGTAAAATCGTGGTGTACGGGTTTGGGTGAGAGTGTGGGGAGGCTTTGGTGTACGGATTTGCGAGTGTTTAAAAGCGTATATGCAGGAAAATCCGGTTTCAGGTCGAGCTTGATTTTTGGCCAAATCTCAGGTTTACTAGTGAGTGCCCTAAAATTTATATGTAGTATTAATTTAGGGGTACAGAATTGAATTAGTGTAGTAGATTAGTAGAAAAAGTAGCATAAGAGTAGTATAGGAGCATAGTATAGAAGTATAGTAAAATCATGGTGTACGGGTTTGAAAGATTTCGGTGTACCGGTGTTGCGAGGATTTGGCGTACCAATGTGTTTACATGCAGGAAAATGTGGTTTCAGGTCGAACCTGATTTTTGGCCAAATCTCAGGTTTACTAGTGAGTGCCCTAAAATTTATATGTAGTAGTAATTTAGGGGTAGAGAATTGTACTAGACTAGTAGATTAGTAGTAAATCGTCGTAACAGGAATTAAGTATAGTCAGGGCTCATAACCTTTTCAACCACTAACGAATGTAGAGGTATAATTTATAAATTGAATACTGCTCCTAGCCAAAGTCGCTAAGGACATGTTAATACAATTCTCACTGTAGATGGGAGTATGAATTTCAATGTGGGGGTAATCCTATTGATACGAATTCCTACTCTTCGGAGTCTAATAGTGCGATTGTTTGTTCAGTTAGTGTAGAACGTAGAGTATAGGTGTCTACTAGTAGAGTGTAGTAGTAGACTAGTAGAGTATACTAGTGGAGTAGTAGAGTATACTAGTGGAGTAGTATACTAGTAGAGTAGTATACTAGTAGAGTAGTATACTAGTAGAGTATAGTAGTATAGTAGTATAGTCGTAGAGTATAGTAGTAGAGTATAGTAGTAGAGTATAGTAGTAGAGTATAGTAGTAGAGTGTAGTAGTAAATCGGGTACAGTAGTGTAGTGTTAGAGTGTAGTAGTAGAGTGCTGAATTCTTGGTGAAGGCAGTACTCAATATTCTGTTGGATTCGTCTTGTCCAACTACAGGACCTCCAAAGATCCACCACAAAACTTTTTTCAACTAAAAAATATTCATTGTAAATTCCGGAATTCCAGGATTTCACCAAACCAAGTTTCATGTAAATTCCTTGAAAAAAAGGTCTCTTGCGTTGGGCCTTTTTCTGCTGAGGTAGCCTGATGCACGGGTTTGAGAGAGTCCAGTGTACTGATTTGCGAGGGTTTGAGTGAGTATATGCAGGAAAAAGGGGTTTCAGGTCGAACCTGAATTTTGGTCAAACCTCAGGTTTACTAGTGAGTGCCCTAAAATTTATATATAGTAGTAATGTAGGGGTCCAGAATTGAATTAGTGTAGTAGATTAGCTGTAGAGGTGGGTAACAGTAGTATAGTAGTAAAATATAGTAATATAGTAAAATCGTGGTGTACGGGTCTCAATGATGAAGTGATTTCTGAGGGTTTAAATGCGTATATGCAGGAAAATGTGGTTTCAGGTCGGACCTGATTTTTGGCAAAAGCTCAGGTTTACTAGTGAGTGCCCTAAAATTTATATTGAGTATTTCTTTGGATTGCAGAATTGTAATACAGTAGTAGATTAGTAGTAGATAATCGTATCAGTAGTATAGTAGAATAGTATAGTAGTATGGTAAAATCCTGGTGTACGGGCTTGGGAGAGGACGTTGGTGTACGGAATTGTGAGGGTTTAAATGCGTATATGCAGGAAAATGTGGTTTCAGGTCGGACCTGATTTTTGGCCAAAGTTCAGGTTTACTAGTTGATGCCCAAAAAAGTATATATAGTAGTAATATGGGAGTGTAGAAACCCATTGGACTAGTCATATATTAGAATAGTAGTGAAATAGGTGAGTAATTAGCCCAATTGTTAATATGAGGGTTTATTTTCATGGATTCAGCTCTGAATTTCATTTTAGCAGCTAGAAAACTGAATAATTTAATCCCAATAATAATTTGAACATATTTTTAAAGTATCTAATGTATTAACGAAACATAAAATGGGACCACAGAACTAGGTGTACAACGTAGATCAGTATGTTCGTCACAAGCCTTAGCAAAGGTCTATGAGATCACTTTCTTGATCGTCTTGACGTCTTTTTCCCAAATGAATCCAATGGCAATTACACCCAATCCTCCTGCATTGGTTCTGTGGGAGTCAGTGCCAAACTACATCAAGCCAGGCACAGAGAAAAGCCAATCTTGTCACGCAGTCCCCCATCAGACTCACATTCGACACCGATTTCACGGACGAGTCCAACAGCTTCAGCAGAAAAGAGCCGTTGCTGGTTCACTTGAAGAACTTGAAGCTCAACGACCAGCAGTCCAAGAAGTTCATGCTTTTGGCCGACAACAGTACACTCACAATACCAAGACGCTCCTATTATGGTACTCTTATAATGTTTGTATATTATGGTACTCTATTATGTTACTCTAATATGTAACTCTTATAATGGTGGTATATTATGGTACTCTTATAATTTTTGTATATTATGATACTCTATTATGGTACTCTATTATGTAACTCTATTATGTAACTCTTATAATGGTGGTATATTATTGAGTAGATTGTGGAGTGCATGCAAACAGTAATTTGGGGAATTATGAGAGGATTACCATGTGCTGTTCCTAGAAAAAGCTGTGGATTTAAGAGAGTATGAACAAGACTTATATCGATTTGGGGTGACGGCCAATCTCAACAACTCCTGGAGATAGACTCAAAATCTCCAATGTCAATTTTTTCAAGGAACACTTTAACACATTTTGCCGTAACTAATACTATATTCGTTGATGTTTCCTCAAGAAGAGAAACCGGAGCGGCATATAACTATATATGTTAGATTCTTGTTGAACGTTATGTACTAAGTTATCTATTTTGTTCGTTGATGATTCCTCAGAAAGAGGAATCCGTGTGATTTATATAACAATTGAAGAGAAACGTGCCATCATGGTACGAAGTAGTATGATGGCCAAAGCAAAAACCAGAATTCATCCTGGTCATAATACATCCTGCACATAATACATCTTGGCCATATCACATCTTGGTCCTAGTTAGTATCGGGCAGAGAGACTTCATAATACCTCCATAGGTAGATCACTACCCATGGTGGATCGGACAATATATATGACTTTATATATAACCTTGAGAGAAATGTAGCACCGAAAGATTCCTCCTCAGAATAATTATGATGATTATTATAGTACATTCCAAAAACAATCGGAGTACTTTCTACAATGGCTGAGTAGAAGGCGTTATACCATGTTTATTTTGAGATTGTTCAAATTTTAAGATTGTTCAAATTTTAAGATTGTTCAAATTTTAAGATTGTTCAAATTTTAAGATTGTTCAAATTTTAAGATTGTTCTAAAAGGCGGGAGAGGAAGCATAATTATTAGGATCCAAAAGATGGTGAACTATACCTGGATAGGGTGAAGCCAGAGGAAAATCTGGGGGAAGCTCGTAGTGGTTCTGACGTGCAAATCGATCGGCTACCTACTGATTACGGATTACTGATTAGTACCCTTTTCAAGGACTGGACTATTAACCAGTTATTTTTCCCTTCCAAGCAATCGTCCTTATAAACAGTTATGTTGAAAAATAAATTTGACTTCCCCATGTTCATCCACAATATCGACCTTGCACTACCAGTATAGTATAGTAGCGTACAAGAACTACGTGCTAGTATGGAGGTAGCCCATAGTGATACTAGTACTCTATTAGTAGTATATTACCATAGTAGTAAATTAGTCTGTGATAGTCTGATAGTCTGATAGTCTGATAGTCTGATAGTGGTAAGCAGTATTGCAATAGTAGCAGTGAGTATTGAGAGTGCGGTAGTATCACTTGAAATCATTGACACTTTTCTGATTGGCTAGACCCTGAATACTGACTACAGATTACAGATTACAGATTATAGGTTACAGATTACAGATTACAGATTACTGACTACTGACTACTAATGTTAGATCCACCATGGGTAGTGTCCTATCTATAGATGTATTTTGAGCCTATACTGTCTAATCCTAACAATGGCCATTTCAAGCGGCCGAGGGTACGATATTGGGATGACACCCATCGCTATTGGTAAAGTGCTAACTCGCACTCCCTCCTCTAAAAGTATAAGTACCTCAGATATCTCCCTAGGAGGAATCAACGGCGAATGAACATGAGAACCAGACTAACTAGCCCAAAAAAAAAAAAAAAAAAACTATGATAACCGAACCCAAAAATACCCTAACACCTCTGGAGAGCCGAAACCTTTGGTATGTGTTTAAATTAGAATAGAGGTTTACTGAACATAATAACAATCCCAAGTGTAGATCTCGGAGTGTCAACGCGAATGTATGGACTCAAGGTACCTTGTAGTGTGATGTCAGAAGTAGAGATGTACTTTGTAGTGTGATGTAAGCAGGTAGTAATGTACCATCTGTTTAAGTTTACCGCTCTTGAATTCATGATCCGGAACGGTTATGTCTTTGATCATTCTTTTGGTTCTTAGTTGTGCTACTAATTTGTACTAGGAGATCCGTCTTGTTGTCACTTATGATACCGCTCTACCTAGAGAGGAATCACCTCTATATATACTTGGGGCTCCTTGGACTCCTTGCTTTTGGGTGCGGACTTGGCAATTGTCTAAAGTCAAACCTGACTATACCTGACGCCAAGACCCGGATACAATACTAGTCTAAACTCATGCGTTCCTTGGAATGAGGCTTGTCCAATTCCGTTGTACTGCAACTGAAACATTACCTGCATACACGGGTCTCCACATGTCACATGTTAACAGAAGGCATCCGGATGACATAATAATGGGCATTTTATTGGAGAAGAGAATTTAGGTGGGAGAGATTGATGAGAGAAAGATGAGAGAGAGAGATCGCTTAGGAGTCCACAGATAACAGATATGATTACCCAAGTCCCTCATTTGATAGAGTTATTGAAGTCCAATCATGTATCAGTTTTTCTGTACCAGAAGGTACTTTCTAACGCACAACAGAGACAACGACTGACCAGACTTAGACTGAGACTGAGTAGTAGTATGCGGTATCCCCTATATAATATATAATATATGTTTTAGAACAAAATGTAGAGTTAACAGTGTAGAGTAGTATAGACTATACCGTATTCATTAACGGAATAGTGGTATGGAGTAGTATAGACTATACCATATTCATTAACGGAATAGTGGTATGGAGTAGTATATACTATACAGTAATATAATGGAATAGTAGTATGGAGTTGTATATACTATACAGTCTTTAATAACGGAATAGTGGTATGGAGTATGTTAGATCCACAATAGGTAGTGCCCTATCTATAGATGTATTTTGAGCCTATACTGTCTAATTTTAACAATGGCAATTTCAAGCGGCCGAGGGTACGATGTTGGGACGGCGTTCATCGATATTGTTCTTGTGTTAATCGCACGCTCTCTCCTCTAAAAGTATAAGTACCTCAGATATCTCCCTAGGAGGAATCATCAACTAAAAAATATAAGAACCAGAGTACTTGACGTGCTATTCTGGTTACGGCTAAGAGCTCTCTATTTGGTGCTGATAGAATCTGATACCAGTATTAAAGTGTGTTCATACCATCGTTGAGGTATCATCTCCTTTTGAATTCAAGACTATAAAAAACAGCTTTCCATCCTTGAAGAAACATTCCGCAACTATTCATATAAAATTAGGTGGGCAAAACATAGTAGTATATATTATACAGTATTCATTAACGGAATAGTGGTACCGGATCAGTGTTATGGAGGTTCTTAGTTAAGCTGAAGATATCTATATTAGACTTTAGATCTGAGCTACGTAAATAATGGATTTCTTTTTTCTCGTTTCTGGGGGGTGTTGGCCATTTGTATTTTCCGTTGGCCGTTGTTGAACTTAGGATTGTCAAAGAAGATGTAAATCATGTAGTCAAGAGGCTGGAGGGAGTGACAATTGACTCCGAAAGGCTGTGGCCACGTGACTGTCATTATCAGTTAAAAAAACAATAGACCCTCCTACATTCACTAACGGGTGTCGGTTTAAACACTTATGAGCTAACCACTGTGAGGATGGGACTAAAGAGTGGCTGCAAATATGGTGTACGGGTGTGCGAATAAATTGGTGCGCGGATGTTTTTGGAGTCGTGGTGTACGGATGTTTCTTGTTGGTGTACGGGTTTCCCTCATCCAATGGCCGCGCACGCTTTGTCGTTTTTTTCTCCTTCCACTACAGCTTCAATTCATCCCATACGTATACTACCTCCATAGGCGTAACATTGTTTCATCGGTGTTTCACATCTGCCCACGTGCTTCCCCGCCTCCCGAGATCACGTGCCTTCCACCCCTGAACATTCCCTTACCTCCCCAGCATGCTCAGATCCCTCAAAATAGCCGCCAGCCCCCGGCGCTTAGGCCTCCGCTCCTCCACACTCCCCAATAACACGCCGGCCTCTTTGGGGCGCCAATTCTTGGCCCAGCGATTCCTTAGCGCCGGAACTCCCGCCTACGCTGGCGCTGCTCCGGAGTCCAGACCTTATACCAATGCCTTGGGCCAGACTCCGCAAACCGTGTCGCCAGAAGGTCACGTGTTGGGCAAAACCACATTCACAGAGGCCATGGACGAGGTGGACATGACCTGGAACCGTGACGATGACCCCACCAACGTGGAGAAGCAAAATACCAAGGTCAGACATTTCACCATCAATTTCGGGCCCCAGCATCCGGCTGCTCACGGAGTGTTGCGGTTGATTTTGGAGTTGCACGGAGAAGAAATCGTGCGCTCTGACCCCCACGTGGGGTTGCTTCATAGGGGAACGGAGAAGTTGATCGAGTCCAAAACGTATATGCAGGCCTTGCCCTACTTTGACCGGTTGGACTATGTTTCCATGATGACCAACGAGTTGGTGTTCGCCTTAGCCGTGGAGAAGTTGTTGAACGTGGAGGTTCCTTTGAGATCCAAGTACATCCGGACCATGTTTGGTGAAATCACGCGGATCTTGAACCACTGCATGTCTGTTTTATCACACATTATGGATGTGGGAGGTTTGACGCCCTTCTTGTGGGGTTTCGAGGAGAGAGAGAAATTGATGGAGTTCTACGAACGTGTCAGTGGTGCTAGATTGCACACGGCTTACGTCAGACCCGGAGGTGTGTCGCAGGACTTGCCTGTGGGCTTGTTGGACGATATCTACATGTGGGCCACGCAGTTCGGTGACAGAATCGATGAGACCGAGGAGTTGGTCACCGATAACCGTATCTGGAAGGCCAGAACCCAGGATGTGGGTGTGGTGACTGCCGACGATGCGTTGAACTACTCGTTGTCGGGAGTAATGCTCAGAGGCTCAGGTATCCCATACGATATCCGTAAGGCCCAGCCATACGATGCCTATCACTTGGTGGACTTCGACGTCGCCGTGGGTTACAATGGTGACTGTTACGACCGTTACTTGTGCAGAATGACCGAGTTCAGACAATCGTTGAGGATCATCGAGCAGTGTATCAACGACATGCCCGAGGGTCCAGTCAAGGTGGAGGACTACAAGGTGTCGCCTCCATCGAGATCACTCATGAAGGAGGATATGGAGGCGTTGATCCACCACTTCTTGCTCTTCACCAAGGGTTACGCTGTGCCTGCTGGAGAGACCTACACGGCGATCGAGGCACCCAAGGGAGAAATGGCCGTCTTTGTTGTTTCCGACGGCAGTGAGAGACCATACAGATGTAAGATCCGGGCGCCCGGTTTCGCCCACTTGGCTGCATTTGACCATGTTTCCAGAGGAAACTTGTTGGCCGATGCCGTGGCCATCATCGGTACCATGGACTTGGTTTTCGGCGAGGTCGACCGTTAGCCGCTGCATACATAGAACGACACAATACTTCTAATTATTTAGGGTAGACGTAACCATTAATCTCCATTTCTATATATATATATATATTGCTTTGTATATATATTTAAATCCTGCAAATACACCATTATCCTGCACAGTTTCCCATTCTCCTGCATACACTTAAAACTACCAAGTCATGCTAGAACCTGATATAATAAGTAAACGGAGCCGGCACCGCCCGCTAGCAATGCTGCAGTCATCCCAAAAGAAGTCTCACCCCCCTGGTACATGTGTGGGTTGTCGGAAGAATTGGTCACGTGAGCGCGCACGTGACTGGTCGCGTGACTACTCCTTGCCTGTCTCATCAAGTGTTTCGTAAATGTCTCCTCGTTGATCTTAGAAATGTCTCCATCCGGCGCTAGTTGGCGGATGATGGCCTCCCGATCCGCATCCGAAAGCCGTTTGTTGATGATCCGTTGCTCGAACTTTAGGAGCTTGGAGAGGTGCTCATTATAGTCGAAATGGGGCACGTCATAACGGTCGCCATGCGCCCGGTGCTGCCCAGTAAAGTGCAGGTTTCGGGGCCCTTCGCCACTATAGAAGTTATGGACACGGTGGCGGGTTTTGGAGTAGCCTGAATGGCTGGTATGCGCACGACCGCCCGTCCGGTGGTACCTTGGTTCCCCATAATACTCGGACTCAAAGCGGGACCGAGGGTTGGCGCCAGCGTGGTGGGAGGGGCGGGGCCTAGACCGGGCCGACGACAATGTCGCGTCATATTCCCGTTTTTTGGCGACATTTTTGAGTGTGTCGTATGCCAGCACCATGTCCACGTACTTCTGGCGGTTGCGGTCCTTGGCGTCGTCGCTTAGGTGCAGGTTCACGTCGGGATGGTACTTTTTCGAGAGTTTCTTGAATTGGTGCTTGATATCCTGCATACTGGCCAGCGTCGGGAGCTCTAGCACTTCATATAGGTTGGCCTGCCGGGCGTACTGGCGCATCACGTGCCACATTTCGTGCTCTTGGTGCTCGTTGGTGGAGTTGGTGGGGGATCCTGATGATCTCGCCTCATGTCTGCATGCAGGCATCCGTACCTCCCCAGATCTCCGACTCGGACCCCATACCAGACCGTTTTGGAAGTTTTCATACCTGACACATAGTAGAAATAAGGATGAAACATACTTGAAACAGCTATAAACTCATTTGAATATGGTTGGAATTGAATGGAAAAATCGATGAAACAAAGGTGAAACATATATTAAACAAAGATGATGCATACTTTAAACAAGGATGAAACATACATTTAACAAGGGTGAAACATAAATGAAACAAAGATGAAACAAAGATGAAACAAAGATGAAACAAAGATGAAACAAAGATGAAACATGGATGAAACATGAAGCAAGGATGAGACAAGGATGTAACTCACTTTATCATGGCTTAAATTTACTTGAAATATGGATGAAACAAGGATGAAACAAGGATGAAACACATTTAAATATGGCTGAGTTTTACTTGAAACATGCTGAAACACTAATGAGTTGTTATAACATGCCTGATCCAAATGAAACATGAATGAGACATGAGTGAAACGTGAATGAAACATGAATGAAACATGAATGAAACATGAATGAAACATGAATGAAACATGCTTCAACATATTTGAAACAAAGTGAAACATCATTAACTGCCTGAAGCATGCCCAGCATTTACTTGAAACATACTTGAGACATGCTTGGATCATTGACTACTTGGATCAGTTCAAAAATAGATGGAACATAACTGAAACGTGCTTGAAACATTCCTGAAACATTCTTGAAACATTCTTGAAACATTCTTGAAACATCCCCACATGAATAACTTAGAAGCTTTCAAATACCTAAGGTTATTGATTACTTGAAACCCACCTGAAACAGGATGGTGCATATACACCAATTCTAAAACACACTTGAAAAAATTTCGAAACAAACTTAGAGTTATTGGTGTTTGAAGAATGTTTCTCGGAAATCGACGAATCGATTGAAACATTTGAAACACTTCTGAAACGTGAACGAAGCACACTCGAAACAGCATTCAACTTCAATAATCATTACTTGAAACATACTTAAACATACCGAAACACTACTGAAACACGGCTGAAACAAGGCTGAAACATGAATGAAACATGAATGAAACATGACTGAAACATACTTGAAGATTATTAACTACTAGGATCACTTGAACACGATGAACTACTAAGACATTAAATGTTTGAAACACCTGAAACATACATGAAACATACATAAAACAGACATGAAACAGACATGAAACAGACATGAAGCATACAGAAACATACTTGAAACATACTTGAAACCTGCTGAAGAAGGGGCGAAACATTGATGAAACATACTTGAAACATGGCTGAAACTTGGATGGCACCTGCTTAACAAGTTTAAAATACTCAACATCGTTAATCATGAAACACACTTGAAACAGCATGATGTACTTAGACCAATTCTGAAACATCTTTGAAACATCTTTGAAACATCTTTGAAACATCTTTGAAACATCCTTGAAACATATTGAAACATCTTTGAGGCATATTGAAACAGTACTGAACTCGAGTACTATTGCCGGAAGCAGGCTTAAACAAAATTAATTCTTTGGGTACGATCAACTACTTGAAGTATACCTGAAACAAACCTGAAACATACCTGAAACACGGATGAAACATGCTCAAGATCATTAGCTACTTGCAATACCGGAACACTATGGACTAATTGACAAAGTTATTCGAAGCACCTGAAACATACATGAAACATACTTGAAACGCCACCAATTTACTTGAACAAGTTGAAACATACCTGAAACATTTCTGAAACAGTGAAACAATACTGAACCTTCATTACCCGAGACATACTGAAACACACTTGAAACACAATTGAAACACAATTGAAACACACTTGAAACACACTTGAAACACAATTGAAACATTCCTAGGACCTTGGAGATCCCATGGCTTTATATTGGCGATTGATTCGGGTGTACGGGTTTCCTTGCACGGCTATAGTTCGGTGTACGGGTGCACGTGCGGGGTAGATGTAGGTTTACGAGTCTATGATGTACGGGTCTATGATTTACCGGTCTCTTAATTTACGATATTCCGGTGCATTGTTTTGTTTTCGGGGGTATGACCGGAATTGGACGTGCAGAAGTTCGAAATGGTTCTGCGTGATCCAAGATCCCCGGTGCGACATTTGCCCTCGGCACGGTGCACGGGCACGACATTCCGCGACATTCCGCGCACAGTACTTAAACATCGGGCCCCCATTTTTTTGGCCACCTCCTTCTTCCCACCTCCACCCCCTAAAAATGCCTAGACAAAGAAGATCCGCTCCCGTGAAGACCCAGGCCCGTTCCGCCCACACCGCCGCCGCCCCTGCATCCAGCATGTCCCACTCCCGTCCTGCTGCCGTTTCCCAACCTGCCCAAACTCAACAAGGACCCGGTTTGTTTGGCCAAATGGCTTCCACTGCCGCCGGAGTGGCTGTGGGATCCACCATTGGCCACACCTTGGGTGCAGGAATCACTTCCATGTTCGGCGGCTCCTCGGCTCCAGCAGAGGCTCCCCAACAGGACTTGGCCAGCCAGCAACAGCAGCAAAGCTTCCAGCAACAGGGGCGCTCGTGCGAAACTGACGCCAGAACCTTCACCAAGTGTTTGGAAGACAACGGTGGCAACATGCAGGTGTGCGACTACTACTTGCAGCAGTTGAAGGCCTGTCAAGAAGCCTCTCGCCACTACTAATTGTGTTAGTCACATGGTCCTTATTCCTTTTAGGACAGCCACTTGTCACTTGTCACTTGTCACTCGTCACAGTCACCTGTCACTTTTGACTTGTCACTTAGTTCTCAATTAGGACAGTCACTTAGTGCTTAGTGCTTAGTCACTTGGGACAGTAACTTAGTCCTTGGTCGCTTAGGACAGTTACTTAGTCTTTGGACAGTCACTGATTGCAAATTATGCGACTAGTTCTTAATTGGCTTGCTACTTTTGCATGCTTGTTGCTAGAATGTTGCTAGAATGAAGAGGTGGCTAGACTGGTGGAATATAGGGTGATGGCTACTGGCTAGAATGTACTAGGCTCTAAGATATTTATGTAAATAGACACTCATCATGGTCACACGTAGAGTATTTGTATTGGTGTGCAGGAACTTAGGAAACATATTAAACTAGTTTATTGATAAGGACTGGATGGTAATGGGCTATAGAGAAGTCATGATTGGACTACTGAGATAATCGTATAAGTACACCAGTACACCAGTACACACCCGTACACCCGAAATTTACAGCCAAAAAACATTGTCACGTGGATACCAACCACCCAGCAACTAGACCTTTTTCATAACTGACCATTTACTATCTTTTCTATTTTAATGTACATTGTATTGGAATGGAATCGGGTGTTGTTTCAGAAAATAAGTCGTATTTGTACCATTATGCTAAGGCTGCAAATCGGGCCCCGCACCTCCCCCTCTCGTTACCACCATTTTTTGGTACCTCTTTTTCCTCCTCTTCCCCTTCACTCCCCTTTTCAATCATACTTTCATTCAATTCAAATGAATAGTCTTGAAAATGAATAGTCTTGGAAAGGGATAGTTTTGGAAATAGTGGCTGTTATTCTCCCATGAAGAATAAAGGGACAGACATAATTTAGACCCTTGTGACAACAATTGGGTACCAAGTTATCCTTTTCGTTGGGGACTCTTCAAGAGGGGAATGTCAGCTCATATAACTTTCGAGAACTCAGGTTCTAAAATCAATTGGTTTCAATTGGAAGAGCACCACCTTAGTGAATTCAAGAAAAGGATGGTACTAATATTCAAGTCAGATGGGATGCTGAGATATAATAACAGATTTTGGTTAGCTCTTGTTTGAAAGAAGAATAGTTCTAGCCTGATCTTGAGAACAATTATAGTGATTGGTCTGGACCTTGAGTGAAGTGTAACATATCACACAAGTACCCATTCATTCCATAATCCTGACTCAACCACATTTCAATTCTTGCACCAGTTCAACCACAACATACTTGTTGTCTTCCTCAGCCACATTTGTAACAACTATTCCAAATGGTTGAGAGACATTAGTCCGAAGAATATGAAGTGGGGTGGAAAATGAGGGAATCCAGCAATAAAAGTGGACATACTCACGAGAAATTATGGAGCATGAATGATGGATCGGATTATGTGACTGACTGACAAGACATTCAGAAGTTCCAGTCACACAAAAAACATTGACTCATCCACTTGGTCGTCTTTGGTGAAGCCAATGGTTCGCATCCACCCACTGTAGTCCCTAGTAACACCCGTACTATTTCTAGTCATTTATCCGAATTAGTCTCTGGCACGTGTCACTTGTCACGTATCTCTGGTCACGTGTCTCAGCAACACTTAATAGTACCTTAAGTATAGTCCCACAAATTTCAGCCTGTTTCAATGGATTTAAAATCAGGTAATGACCATAGTAGTGTATTTCTTGCATATAGCTTATGATATAGCACCCCAACTCGTGCCTTCCTTCACTCCTTCACTGTATCGTATCTCGAGTACTTCTTCACTATGGGCTTGGAAGCCAGAAGCCGTTCAAAGTCGGAACCGAAGCCGGCGTCTCCCGGCCCGTTGAACCTCTAACGATTTTCCCCGCTTCTTTGGCCACACCACATTGCTATCCACATTGGAATCCAAATCTAGACTTTGGTTGGCTTTGAAAGTATCTTGACGAGTTAAACAAAACACACTAGATATTTCCAAACCACTGCTGGATTCATCGATAATTTCAACCTGCTCCTTTGGAGAAACGCCTGTAGAGGATCCAGTCAACCACAGGTGCACTAGGCTTGGGGAGATATCGGCTGAGAAGATATCGGGCGGGTATCTGGATGATTTATGACGTCAATGTTGGAGAGTAGGAGGTTCTGCATTGCATGCACTAAGAACTGTTCATGGTTCCAGGGTAGTACACAACCCAAAGCCACTGACTCGGTGCCAGGCCATAAAACCATACCGTCGCACCAAACTATAGCATCAAACCATAAACCAAACTATTGCTCCAACTATAGTACCAAACCATAGCACTAAAATAGTATCATGTCAACTTCAAGAATTGCCTTGTCTGTTCATATCTCCGGTTTGAGACAATTTCACTAGACTATGCAACATGCTAAGGGTTCGGCCATGCCTGCATCCACCCACTGCATGTAGAGTCGCTTAAACTCAATAATCACAACAACCATTCAATTCGCCTTAATTCTTTTCGTTTCATCCTCTGAACGTGTATTGACAGTGGATAGGCAGGTGTGCATATTTCTCTGTGGAAAGCGATTGGCCGCGTTGATAGCAAGCAAGTGTAATGCCCCGGAGCTCTGGCCGTGTTCTTGTGCTAAAACCTAGTATGCTAGTTTATTAGCCCGGCCCTGCAGGTAGAGCCCATGCACCCACTCTAGTTTGTTCTTGCAGACGTGGGGCTAAATCCGTCATGCATGCATTAATGCACCCAAGATTCTTCTCTAAAACTGAACCCTGAATTCCACATCCTGTCAACCGCTTCCTTATTTTGAGTCGGTTCTTTTCCTGTATATCTCTTCCCCTCTTTCGTATACCCTCTGTATTTGTATCTGGTATTGGGAAGAACTCAGGGATTACCCAATTGGGTCAGCCATACACACACACTGTTTCATGTACTGTCCATATACTGTCCATATACTGTCCATAAACTGTCCATACACTGTCATACACACACTATCCATACATAGTATCTCTGAAACTGTATCTGAAATAGTACCTGTAGAAAAATGTAACTCTAAACAGTATCTGTAAATTGTATACAAATATCATGTATGGATCATTCCATTTGGGATGTTGCTAGACAATTTGGGCTGTGGTTGGTGGCTGTAAATATTGTTGAGGGGAGGGAACCCTTTTATAGTGGGGTTACCTTTTACCCCTGTATCACGTGACGGGGAGTTTGTGTCAAGTGCGGATTGAAAGCCATCCAGTATTTTTGCAACCATGCACTCTCAATGGTTCCCCGAATGCTTTAGCTACAACAGCTGGGATCTGGGATTTATATATTGAGTCTATGTGGCCTGCACACTACATGTTTCATGTCGACGTGTTTGTGTTTCGTGTTTGTGTTTTGTGTTTGTGTTACGTGTTTGTGTATGTTTCAGGATCGTACATGTGTTTCATGTGCGTGCAGGATTGCATGTCCTCGGGGTATATAACTGACGCCCTCCCCCCTTTGTAACTTGTGATATGTTTATTGTAGCTTAACTTAACTATGATAGAATAAGTACTAGGGGTTACAAGACTAGTTGTGTCAGGCAAGTGTCACACTGTCATGTTACACATTGTTACATGCTTTCTATCAGTGCTTGTCCACTAAATATGGACTGAATTTAGGATACATAGACCTGATCTGTACGATACTAAACACGGTTAGGTGTATGGGGTAATAAACTGAGCTTGACACTCTTTTTGCCTTTCAGTCGAGACGGAAGAATCTCGAGATCTAAGTCCAGAGTTAAAGTCTACTGTCTACTGTCTACAGAAATCCTATAGTTGAGTTAATCTTACTGATGAAATCAAATGGCTGAACCAAAACTATACATCAAATGACTCAAAAAACACATACTTGTGATGCTGAATCGAAAGGATATGGTCATTTAGGATCCTAGTGCTTTGACTAAGCAATTAGGGATTTCTTTATTTCAAAAGATTAACCATAAAAGATTGGAATTGTCTCCTGTACTATGAGAGTTAATTTATTCAGACAGCCCCTTATGGGATTGAATAAATACATCGTCACATTTCGAGACGAAATATGTTTGGAATCAAGTGGAACCGTTGGCTACAAGGACCTTCAGTCTCCCAGTCTCCACACAGATGGTTTCAAAACCATATGACTAAGAATCCGTTGATCGACTTTTTTCATGATTCTATGGAGATTACCAATGAATTATGGACTCTATAGTTAACCCATTGAGAATTACTGGAGATGATGGTGACTATTAGGGATTATTGATATGGTGACTATAAGAAAATCAAGGACTCTATTATGGACACTGAATATGGAACTCTATTTCGGGGACTATATGGAAATCCCTGCATAGTTATACTATGCTGGATATTACCGTCGTGGCTTTTAGCTTATAGTGACTATCAAAGTATGGTTACTTTTAAAGTGTGGGTACTATTGGAATATGGTTACTATTGGAGTCTGTCGTGGTAGCTATCATGATTATGGGATTATGCCACTTCACTACATTATGAGTTGTCTAGTACTAACTTGAAGACAACTATCCATGGAGGACCCATGGTGACTGACTGTGTGTTCATGACTACTGAACAGGCTTATGGACGCATGGTAAATTTACTTTGAGTTGACCCAAAAAAGTCTGAATGATTCTAATGGTTACATTCTCCTGCATATAGACACGCGGTCGCTGGTTTCCAAGTTACATCCAACAAGAAAAATATTCAATTGGATGCACTAATAAACCGGCCAATTGTCATCATACGTAAAGTACGATCAGATCCAAATCTGTATCTGACAGGGAGTACTATACCGGATGGTTTTTTGGTGTACTGGGACACTAATATCAAGACTGGCAATACTATTCGGGTGTACTGGTGTGATATACTGGTATACTGATGTGGCTAACTCCCGGTGTGGCGTATTACAACAGGGATACAGAAGATAACCCCGGGGGCGGTCAAGGTAGAAGGAGGATGTTTTCGGTAACCAATGGCGAGGTACCCCACAGATTAAGACCGCACGCATTGGAGACGCGGCTACGCGGTTGCATTATGTGGAGATGTATCTTTAGACGCATCTTTGGAAGCACCATCCGATGCAGCATGTGCAGAGCGAGTGCACACAGGCCCATTGTTGCAAACAAATGTGCAGTCATCTGCTGCAGCAAGCCAAACATTAGCCACGAGTATTTGCTCATTGTATGGCGTGCAGCATCATGTAACCCAACCACAGGGCGCGGGCGGAGCTGGTGAAGGCTAGCGGCTATTTCCGTCTCTCTGAGTCAACTCTCCTGCATCTCCGCCTTTCCAACTACTCAATCTCATTGCCTAGGATAACGAATAGAGTACCTATATGGTCCATACAACCTATACTGATCTGGCCATCAGTCAATTGACTTATATGGACATTTATATGAGTCACAGGAAGAAGAGGCTCACTTGACTGGCTGTGGAAGTGACTCATGTGGCCAATTCCTATTTCCAACGCTTCACTTCTGGTGTCTCACATTCAGTGGCCGCTTTATTATGGTGAAAAGTGGCCGAAATTCTTGGCTGGGGGTAAACTTCCTACAAGCAGAAGGAGGGTCCAAGTGTGCAGGAAGACTGGCAAAAACCAGGCAAAGTTCCCGAGTTTGGGGATTCTTCCCAATGCATCTTGTCCTGTTTGTGAAGCTACAGAGAGATATAAAAGCCCCCAGATCCGTCCCTCCATTCCAGACTTTATTCTCACATCTCAAGATCTCAAAGACCCTCAGTGACTGAACAGATATCATTCTACAAAGACCGATATCAACGAGACCCAACGATTCACCAGCAACCAGACTTTTCAAATAGTACCTCGGACCAACATTCGATCAGTACTTCTGTCAGCTCTCTCAGTGACCAATTTTTTGCTTTTCTCCTTTTTTCAGAATGAAATTTAGTGCTGTTTTGATCTCCTCCTTCATGGCCGCAGGAGCCTTGGCCCAGAGCCCATTGGTCTTTTATGCCAAGTTCAACGACTCCAAGGTGCCTCTTTTCGGAGATTTCGTGGATCCTCCACCAAGCGTGGGGTCCAAGTTTAGTGTGCTCTCGTATAACGAGGCTCACAACCCCCCTGTGGAGTTTATTGTGGAGGATGATTATGCTGTGACTTACGATGCGGTCACTCCGGGTTATGTGGGATTTTTCCATAACCTTCTTTCGTATGGAGGTCTCATCACCAAGGCCAAGTTGGGGTTGGATGAGCACATGAGGGTGACCAACGCCCAATATTACTCGTGCGATGGATATCCGTATGGAGAGTTGCGGTGGATTGGACGCAATCCAGGTTCAAAGCTGGATGGATGTTTCGAGGTGGACATTTTCCTCTTGCCAAGAGAAAGTGAGTAACTGACTCGCTGTGTCAGTATTGGCTTAGTACTCAGCACGAAGTGCTGATTGACTGTCAATGTCGTCCGTCAGTACTCAGTCTGATTACTCAGTCACTAAGTGAGACACTGTCTAATAGTGCTAAGTGTTGAGTCACTGGTTTAAGGTCTACTGGACACTGTGACTACTGGAAAATTTGACAACTGGAGACTGTGACTACTGGAGACTGTGACTACTGGATGGCTGTGACAACTGGAGACTGTGACTACTGGATAGCTGTGACAACTAGACACTGTGTACTGATTCTGCTGAGTACTGAAGTCAGACACTTTAAATACTGCTAAGTATTAGTTATGGAGTTCATAGGTAATATTAATCAATGTTTAATTTTTTTTATACAACTTTCAACATATGTTTTAGTATATATTTATATACAGGGATATGTAAGTTGTAACTTACAAGACCAAAGTTCTATCTCTCTTCACCCTTTAGCAACCTGCACATAGTTCTTCATAGACCTGCATCTAACATATCCACCAAGTACCTTAGATCCGTACAAGTACTCGTTGATATTATCAAACTTGTGTGCACTCCGTCTTACACTTTGGTCTTCTAAAGTACAACTTACATATCCTTGTATAGCAGTATATACTAAACATAAGTTGCCACAAACGGAGTCAAGGTGCTACGTAGTGTGTTGTATACAGGCCAGTGCTATACTATGTGCAGGTCATACACGTTTAGATTACTTAACTCCTCATGTACCCCTACCTCGGGTACATCAGGTGGTCCTTTCAATAACTATGGAGAACAGTCCAGAGTGACGTGCTTGTTAAACATAAAGTTCATAGTCTCATCAAGATATGTGAATATCTGAGGAGTTACACGAGAGCTGTTTCTGGTGGTCTGGCTGTTTGGCTGTTCTGGTGGTCTGGATGTTCTGGTGGTCTGGTTTTTTGGCTGTTTGGCTGTTCTGGTCTGGCTGTTTGGCTGTTCTGGTGGTCTGGCTGTTTGGCTGTTCTGGTCTGGCTGTTTGGCTGTTCTGGTGGGTCGGAATAGAAGACATTCTGATGTCTACCCAGATAATATTCTGATTGATTAATTAACACTAGGATTTGTTAGGAAACGATTTCACAAGGATACTGAGATGCAAGGTATCCCGGTCGGGTAACACTTGCATATAACGGGCAGATGTTCCATGTATATACAGGGTTGCATACAACCAGTGTATATAGCAGAGAGGTTTTCCTCCCTTGGATAAATCAGGGAGTTTCTCGATTCTAGGTTCAATACATACCATGATAAACTATAGAACGTAGCGAATACGTTCAACATATACGATTAACAGTCCTGGGCCAATGTTAATTCCTTATAGGATTGGGGCAGGAGTTGCAACTTATATAGTTCAGGACCTCTGCTAAACCTTTTTCAACATCTTTCATACCGGAGCTGAACCTCATTAAGAATCACCAAAGGTTAGGCGCAGCACACTCTACTTTCTAGGAGCGCGCCTTCCATTTCTGGAATGATCAGTCATTGCTCATTCTCAACAAGACGAGTGGATAACTATCAAACGTGTGTACCCCGTCTTAAGACTTTGGTCTTGCAAGGTACAAATTACATATTCCTGTATATTAGTATGAACATAAGTTGATAGAATGCGTACTTAATGCTCAACCTTCCACATCGGTACAAGGCAATTCACTGTTTGAAGTGGACCTCGGTACGTTCCCTCGTCACCATTAACTCCAATTATACGAGCCAAGTCAGTAATTTTCGAGAAAAATCAATACTTCCACAAGTCAGATCTTTAATTTTATGAGAAATATCAATACTTTTACGAGCGAAATCAGTAATTTTCGAGAAAAATCAATACTTCCACAAGTCGGATCTTTAATTTTACGAGCGAAATCAATACTTTTACGAGCGAAATCACTAATTTTATAAGAAAATTCTTTAATTTTACGAGCGAAATCAGTAATTTTATAAGAAATTCTTTAATTTTATGAGCGAAATCACTAATTTTTTGAGAAAATTCTTTAATTTTACCACTCCTTGTTGCCATATGCCATGAGTGAGCCCTACTTCTTTGGTCAACGCTTTTTAAAAGTTATTTTGTATACGAGTTTTTTACTAAAGTATAATACTACTGTAGTGTTAGATCCACTATAGGTAGGACATTACCTATAGATATCATTATGAAGCCTACGATGTCCGATCTCTACGTTGGCCACGGCAAACGCCGTATCATGGCTTTCGGTCGCCTCGGCACTTCGGGCATCGGTGGTCCTTTTGGAATATTCTGGATCAAGTCTTACCATTGTTCTAGTGGAGAGTTTTTCGGGTAACACCTTTCTCTCAAAGTTATATAAGCCACGCCGGTTCCTCTCTTGAGGAACCATCAACGAATACAAGTTTAGGTAACATACGCTATAAAGAACATAACATGTAGAGTGTAATAGTACTGCGTATTGTCTGTTAGTCTGTACACTATGCTGGCACTACACTCCATACTGTACTATATTGTACTGTACTGAAAGACTATAAAGTGTACTATTGACCTCGCAGGACCTGTTAGATCCAAATAGGTGGAATACAACCCATATATTGATTGAGCAGGATTGACCAGGATTGACCATGATTGACCAGGATTGACCAGGATTGACCAGGATTGAGATCACGTGCCCAGTTAATCGGGAACACATGCTACTACACCCCTTTCTGGTTCACCCCCTACACACATTCTCGATTCACCGTTTACACTTCTTCGACCACCTCCCGGCAGACTACCCAAAAAAGAAATTAAAGAAAAAAAGAGTGCTTTGGTTTGGGTTGGACTTTTTTGTCTTGAGATCCGTGGGTGTACGGGTGTATTCCCGCAGCCATACCCCGGCAGCCACCATATTCGCACCCACCATACAGTGTTTTTCAAAAGTATTAGCGCGACAAATGCTTCGTACTCCTTCTGTCAACGAGTACCTAGAATGTACGGAGACGAGGTACTTCGTGGATATGTTGTATGCAGACCTGTGAAGTACTGTATGCAGGTTGAGACTTGGTGAAGAGTTTTCACCCATCTCGACACATCTCGCACTTTGGTCTTGTAAGGTACAACTTATATATCCCTGTATAATAATATATACTAAAACATAAGTTGAAACCTTCGCAGTCTTTTAAACCGAATGGCGTAATGCTTCACACCAACTTTCATTAGAATTTAATATTTTGAAATGTTAAATCTGGAGAACTGCCTCATATGTATTATATTTGGGAGTCTGTAGTTAAAATCAAGGGTCAAAACGGACGAAACATTGATTGGGTGCAACCCCCGGAATTGGCTGCCAAAACACCCGTACACCCCGCTACCTCAGCAGAAAAAGGCCCAACGCAAATGACCGTTTTTTCATGGTACGGAAATAAAAGTAGGTTTGGTGGAATCCTGGAATTCCGGACTTTACAATGAATATTTTGTTAATTGAAAAGGGTTTCGTGGTGGACTTTTGGAGGACCAGTAGCTGGACAACTCCGACCAATTCCGGCCGCGCCCCGCAGTTCCGGTCAAGCTATTGCGTACCATATCAACATCAGTGCTCATAATCATTTATCATAATAGTATGCCAAAAAAAGTAAACAGTATCTTGTCCAATACTACCCGATGAGGATTTGGAAAGCCTGCACATAGTGTGGGATTATATATTGATATCCATGGATATGTAAGTTGTACCTTACAAGACCAAAGTACGAGATATATTCTTCTAGGTGTGAGGCTAGTAAAGATAAACCTAAGACCGAGAGGATTATAACTACTGATTTGAGTCATTTAAATCTACACAGGGCAACAGAAAGAGGGATGAGGGATTTGGCTACTCTAAGCTTTAAGGTGTATCTAATTTTTTTTTGGATCCTGTGTTTGCTTAAAACTACTATGGGACGACCTCTCAAAGCTCTATTTTGGGGGCTGCTTCATTTTGTAATAGTCCTGTTTTGTGTTTATTTGGACCTGTTTTATGTTTAATTGGACCTGTTTTATGTT
The DNA here is from genome assembly GCA_002370185.1 of Metschnikowia sp. 01-655c1. Taxonomy (NCBI): domain Eukaryota; kingdom Fungi; phylum Ascomycota; class Pichiomycetes; order Serinales; family Metschnikowiaceae; genus Metschnikowia; species Metschnikowia sp. 01-655c1. Next base: position 45,419 of record NKZO01001637.1, read on the forward strand.
TAATTGGACCTGTTTTATGTTTAATTGGACCCGTTTTATGTTTAATTGGACCTGTTTTATGTTTAATTGGGGCCTTCTTTACCTTCTATTTGATTGAATATAATGGTATGGTATTTTATATTTAATAACATTGAGAAAAATCATAGTGTTTTAAATGGGTATATGCACACAAAAGGGGGGATTATGTATATGTAAGGAACTGTACAGTTTTTTTCAAATTATTCAAACCACCACGGCAAAATGTTTCCAACCACACTTGTCAACGAGTACCTAGCATGTGCGGAGTCGATGTACTTCGTAGAGGCGTTGGATGCGTTGAAGTGATGTACTATGTGCAGGTCACTAGTCTCGCACCTCGTCTAAGACTTTGGTCTTGTAAGGTACAAGTTACATATCCCTGTATATTAATATATATACTAAAACATAAGTTGAAAACACTAGCAAAATTAAACAAACCAAGAAGACAGAATGGTCAGTTTCCCTTCGCAGTCTTTCAAACCAAATGGCGTAATGTTTCACACCAGCTTTCATTAGAATGCAATATTCTGAAATCTTAAATTTGGTGGATTGCCTCGTATGTATTATATTTGGGAGTCTGCAGTTTCAATCAAGGGCTACCCCGGAATTGGCTCTGGCGAGAAAGCAAAACACCCGTACACCCGACTACCTCAGCAGAAAAAGGCCCAACGCAAAGCACCCTTTATTTAATGGAATTCTTTCGAAAATGGGTTCATTGGAGTACTGGAATTCCGGACGTCATCGTGGATATTTTTGAGGCGAGACTTTCTGCGTGCTGCACTTTTGGAGCTCTGGTGGCTGGACAATTCCGGCCGCAGTCCTCAATTCCGGCCAAGCTATCGCGCAGTGTCTCTCAGAACTATTCAAATCAGCGCGACAAAACGATCCAAGCCACACTAGCACAATTAAACAAACCAAGAAGACAGAATGGTCAGTTTCCCTTCGCAGTCTTTCAAACCAAATGGCGTAATGTTTCACCCCAACTTTCATTAGAATTCAATATTCTGAAATCTTAAATCTGGAGGATTGCCTCATATGTACTACATTTGGGAGTCATTTGGGAGTCTTGCAATATCAATCAAGGGTCAAAACGGACGAAACTGAAGTGGAAGGGGTACGAAACTTTTTGAATTATTGGTTTGTTTAATTTTGCTAGTGCGGTTTGAATCGTTTTATCGTGCGGGTTGGAATAGTTTTAGTGAATAGTTTGAAAAAAACTGTATTCGCACCCACCATTTTCGCACCCCCATATTCGCAGTAATTAACATTAATCCCCAGGACTTATCAGAAATCTTCCAAACAAACTCACACTTCTTTGAAGGTCAAACCTTAACAAATACCTCAAAAGTATTTATATACCGGAAATTCACTCTTATTGAGAACTTATACAATATTTGTTTGTACTAATGTGTGAAGAGTACATTGCCTGCCATGCAGCTTTTTCAACATATTTCTTGCTGAGGAATCATCAACGAATAGTTTCGATTACATAAAAAACGTACTTACCCAAATCTAACAGGACCCCGAATTATTTGTGTAAATAATTACTGTATTCGTGTCCTGCATATATCATGATATTATGCCCAGAATTTTACGAAATTTCACGACCCCACAGATTACACCCTAAACCTTCTACCAGCTCACCAATTTACTATTCTGGAAGTCTAAACAATTTTGGATTGATTAACACTTTTTCGAGTACAAAACTAAGATTCTACAATTTACTAGGAAAAAACACAACTTTAAGAGTTTATTCTACAATTCTACAGGAAAAAAATCTAGTTTCATGAGAAAAATCTGCCTTTGTACCAGAGAAAGTCTTCCTTTGTACCAGAAAAGGCTACAATTTTAAGCAAAAGGTCCACAATTTTACGAGAAATTCTTCCTTTGTACCAGAAAAACCACAATTATACGAGAGAATTCACAAACTCAGACTGCAAATTCCGTCTATTTGTGTACCTGGGTTTTGCATATAGCATTCAGACTTCAACGACTCGAATATAATATCAGCTATTCCGGAGCTTTCACGCCTTCCTTTTCTATGGTTACGGTTTTGTGGATGTCCATATACAGGACCATAGATATACCACTCAACACTTTTTCAACTCCACAAAAAGAACGTATTTGTAATTTGGAATAAATTTATATAAATCTATCATTTTTTCAGTTTAGAGATTTAAATTCATTGAAGTGGAATTTATGTTATACGAGCAAAATCGACAATTTTACGAGGAAATTTTGTAATTTTACGAAGAAAACAACAATTTTACGAGACTCTGCATTGAAAATCAACAATTTTACGGGAAAAAACTACAATTTTACGGGACTCCGCATTCAAAATCAATAATTTTACGAGACTCCGCATTCAAATTCGATAATTTTACGAGACTTTGCATTGAAAATCGATAATTTTACGAGACTCCGCATTCAAATTCGACAATTTTACTAGACTTTGCATTGAAAAAATATAATTTTACGAGACTTTGCATCAAAAAACTACAATTTTACGAGGTCCACAAATTCACAAGTTCACAAAAAGTGCTAGTTGTGAATCTTCAATACACAAAATCATAAAATCTACAATATCAAGAGCACGAAAGTTCTTCGAATCATCAAATTTACAAGTCTACAAACAACAGTGCTAGACCTTCCATGGGTAGTTTAATTACCCATATAGGTATTTCGTGCCTACAAAGGCCAATTTGTCATTCATTTGTCTCCATTTGTCTTCCGTTTGTCTCCATTTGTCTCCATTTGTCTTCCATAAAAACAGGTATGATTGTGGTCAACTGTCAACACAAAGAGTCAAGGTACTACGTAGTGTGTCGTATACAGGCCAGTTATTTACTATGTGCAGGTCATAGACGAGTGGATAACTATCAAACGTGGCCGCACCCCATGTTAAGACTTCGGTCTTGTATGGTACGATTTAAATGCCCCTGTATATTAATATATACTGAAACATATGTTGAAACCAACTGACTTCTAATTCTCGCCGGTCAGATCTGTTGTGCGGTGGAGCTGCGCGGCCTTTCACATGCAGTGCTCTCACTATAGCGAGTACTACCTTGCTTCAAAGTGCCTCTCTGATACGAACACTAGCGGAAATATTTCTTCCCCCGGTTGCCACGTTCATTGCAAACCTTCTATTATTAGATCTTTGTCTGGAAATAATACTAATACTTGTAGCATGACTTTCACAGATGCCATTAGTACTTACAGTTATCACTATTAATATTACTGACAGAGTCACTACTTACAATAATTCACTACTTACAATAATTCACTACTTACTATAATTCACTACTTATTTCAGATCCGCCATAGGTAGTGCCCTACCTATTTAAATATTATGAAGACTCTCTGCCTGATACTTTGTATAAGGCCTTTTAACCAGCGCGCTACCAGCCAGCCACCTGCTAGCTACCGGCGCGCACCTTATCTTACAACTATATAAGTACCTCAGATTCCTCCCTCCGAGGAATCATCAACTAAAAAACATACTAACCAGAGTACCTGATGTAACCGGAATCTAATAACTTACTATAAATTTATTTATACTATTTCTTACACTACCTGCTCGTTCAGTACTACTTACACTCTGGAGCTACTACACTCTGGATCTACTACACTCTGGATCTACTACATTCTGAGCTACTACATTCTGAGCTACTACATTCTGGCTAGTGATACTCAGTAATATAAGTGTAAATAACGATATCATAGATCCGAGCATTATGAGCTTATGCCATGGATATGCCTTTGAATAGTATTATTAAATGAACAAGAGCCTCGGTCCGTATCATACGACTGAAAGAATCCGTCGTTGAATACTATTTTCCAATCTAGGTGATTTGCTATAATAATACATCTAAAATTACCTTTTAATAACTCATGGAGACGGTAGAATGTAGACAGAACTAGCCATAGACAGTACCAGACACTGGTATAATTGACAGACAGTAGTAAACAATAGGACTAGGACTAGACTAGATGGTAGAAACCACACCCTCCTCATGCTTCATCTCTGGATTCCATGTATAGTATGATGTAAGTATGACGACATGCTTCACATGATAAAGAAGTACTTACATGATATGTTGATATGGAAAAAGTAGTTCTTGGTCAGAAACAGTAGACAGGTAGGTTCTTTCTGTGCTGTCGTTAATGAAAAAGACTCACGACTAGGCTTATACAGCGATGTTTATACACCGGTAATCATATTCCTGACGGGTTCTGGTCATCTCATACCTTAGTGCAGTGTAGTCCAATTCCGTTATTCCAAATATATATTCGTCATTCCTCAACTTGCATAACCTCTTTTCCCGATTTATCTAGCTATTTATTTAAACAGCTAGGTTTCCCATCAGTAATACATCTAGCAGTTTCACCCTATGTATTGGTATATATTTGTATACAGGAAAACTTAATTTGTTCCTTACAAGACCAAAGTTCCATATCTCTTCATTTGCCACCTGCACATAGTACATCTCTGGTCTGCATCCAACACACCACCAAGTACTCTGACTCTGTCCATGCTAGGTGCTTAATTACAAGTAGAGATATCTCAAGTACTGTACGTAACCAAGAATCTGAAAAAGTCTAGAAATGTAGGGTCATACAAAAAAATTTAGCATCTACATATATTTAAGAATCTGTATTTTTACGAGTTCACATTTGAGAGTACAACTTTATGAGTTCACATTTGAGAATACAAGTTTTTGAGCTCACATTTGAGAATACAACTTTATGAGTTCACATTTGAGAATACAGGTTTATGAATTTTTTTACAAATTTTCCTAAACCTTGGCTTTTCCAAATTCACACTTGGACAAACGTCTCAACATCTTTAATTTCACGTTAATTTTACGAGACTGCGTTGAAATTCTACAATTCTACGAGACTTTGCATTAAAAATCGACAATTTTACGAGACTTTGCATGCAAAATACACAAATTTACGAGAATAATCGACAATTTTACGAAACTTTTCTTTGAAAGTCTACAATTATGCGAGAATAATCGACAATTTTACGAGACTTTGCATTAAAAATAGATAATTTTACGAGTAATTCACAATGTTAGGAGTACAAAATCAAAGTTTACAAACACGCGAGACACTATAAAACCCACAATTTGCAAGTCTATAATTTCACAAGCACAATTTCACAAATACAAAAAGACAAGTTAATGTTAGATTCAGGTTACCTCCAGTACTCTGTTTAGTGTGTTTTGTATGTTTATTCGTTGATGCTTCCTCAAGGAAGAATCATCGCACCCTATACAGTGTTTTTCAAAACTATTCAAACCAGCGCAGCAAAACGATTCAAACCACACTAGCAAAATTAAACAAACCAATAATTCAAAAAGGTTTGTACCCCTTCCAGTTCAGTTCCGTCTGTTTTGACCCCTGATTGATATTGCAAGACTCCTAAATGTAGTACATATGAGGCAATCGTCCAGATTTAAGAATTCAGAATATTGAATTCTAATGAAGGTGGGTGTAAAACATTACGCCATTTGGTTTGAAACACGGTGCAAAGGGGAACCAAACATTTTGTTACGCTGATTTGAATAGTTTTGAAAAACACTGTATACACTGGTGCGGCATAGAGGAATAGAGGAACATCTGATCCACCAGTGAAGGCATTCAACATCCACATGGGTAGTACACTACCAATGGTGGGTCTAACAGTTAACTAATGTACGTACCATAGAAACCACATTTTACGATACAATTACAGAATCGTATTTCAGTCGATGTAAATGGTTTCCTCAAGAACCATAAATTGATAAATAGGTTACTGTAGATTATGGTGGTACACACCTTACGTTATAGATGAAAAAGACTTCAAGGTGGGTGGATTTTGTTAAAGTTTACAGTTCGTGGGGCCATAATCTAGAATTGTCATGTGTTTTTTATTCTGCTCGTTCTTAGTTGTGCTACTAATTGGTACTAGGAAATCCGTCCCTAAGGTTCTTCATGGCTATGTTAGATGCAGAACCATGAGGAACTATGTGCAGGTTGAGAGTGTGTAGATTGTATAACGCCCGATCCGCAACGACGGTCGCAGCACTAGGAGGTCCGGTAATTAACCAGGGTGTAACATCCAGAGGATGTTTGATACTATAACATTGACCTCATAGTCTCATCAAGATATGTAAACACTTCAGGAGAACTGTTTACTTCAGGAGAACTGTTTACTTCAGGAGGAGGTGAAGAAGAGTTGACAGAGTCCATTGAAGTATTATCAATACGAGGTCTTTTGGTGGGTCTGGTTCTTGGAGGCATCTTGGTATGTCTGCATCTTGGTATGTCTCCGGCAGTTGATGTTGATTGAATTATCTAATTATAAAATTGGGCGCTCTGGGGATTCTTCCTTCATTGTTCAATCCATTGTTTTCAACAATTGAATGTTTCGGAAAACTGATTGCCTGATATTTGTAAAGCCGTGAATATCAGAGCGCGCTCTCTCAATCACCGTTTTTCAACATATATTGCGACTACATATAGTACCAGTCTTCAAGTTCAAGAGTGCAATAAATATTTAGAAGTACACAATACTTCAGACATTTATATGTCTACATTCACGAATTTTAATTGGAAGGACTAATCTACAAATTTATGAGCTCTTGCATCAAAAAACTACAATTTTACGAGAACGTGCATGAGAATGTGTAATTGTACGGTTGCAAAAGTGACAAACATTGATGAAATCGATGATGTTACGAGACATTGCTTGATGATTCTACAATTTTACGGGCAAAATCAATACTTTTACCAGACATTGCATGAAAATTCTACAATTTTACGGGACAAAAACACAATTTTACGAGGAAAATCGATAATTTCACGAGACTCTGCATAAAAAACCAGATTTTTACCACACAAAAACACAATTTTGCGGGAAAAAACTCAATTATACGAGACAAAAACACAATTTCACGAAAGTCTGCATGAAAAAACACAAATTTAGGAGTTCACAAAAGTACAACTTTGAAAAATTCCTAATTCACAAACCAATTTTATATGAATCTACAATTTTATGAGTCTTCACTCAACACCCTTCAAAAATACGAGTATACAAATTTACGAGTGTACAAAATGTCTTCAGATTTAAAATCTACATATTTTTAAGAATTTGTAATTTTATGATTACGTAAATTCTCGAGTCCATAATTTTAAGATTAAATTCCTTTGAATCGTAAATTTTACAAATTCACGTTTAAAACAAACTTTTACAAAAGCGATTATTTTCCAAGACTTTGCATTAAAATTCTACACTTTTACAAGAAAAAGCGATAATTTTTCGAGCTCTTGCATTTAAATTCAACAGGTATACGTGACTTTGCATTCGAAATCAACAATTTTACGAGACTTTGCGTTGCAATTCACAACTTTTACAAAACAAAAGACTTTTACGAGACATTGCATGAAAATTCTACAACTTCATAGGATACAAACACAATTATACGAGGAAAAACAACAATTGTACGAGAAAAATCGATAATTTTACGAGACTCTGCATAAAAACCCACAAAGGTACGACACAAATCGACAATTTTACGACCCAAAACCACATTTTTCCTGGAAAAAAATACAATTTTACGAGACTGCATAAAAAGACCACAAATTCAAAAGTTCACAAAAAGTAGAAGTTTGGGAAATTAATAATTCACAAACCAAGTTTATGTGAATCTACATTTGTACGAGTGTGTGTTTTAAGAAGTTCACAAAAAAATTTTACGAGTCTACAATTTTATAAATCAACAAATATGAGTACACAAAATGTCTTCAAACATCGAGTCTATATATTTTTAAGGACTTGTGATTTTACGGTCACGTGATTTCACGAGTCCACAATTTGATGAGTCCACAAATTTCCTCAAAACTTGAATTATACAAATTTACATATGTATATGTTTAAACATGGGCTACAAGTCAATGAATTTTGTTCGGAGAAAACTTCAAAAAAAAGTACAAAAACTCCGAGAGAGCAATGTTTAGAGAAATGGCTCTGGAATGTAATCTTCTTTCGAAACCTGGTTCTGGTAATCTGGTAGCAGAATAGGACTTGAGATTAACCAACAACTCCCAATTATACGTACTAGAGTCAATTCCAGAGGGATTGGCAATACTCAGGTTATGAGCCCTGTTAGCTTGTGGTATAGTTCGCGCAGTGAGTTTTGTAACATTCATAAAAAACTTCTACAAAATCGATTATTTCACGAGACATTGAATAAACATTCTACAATTTTACGAGACCTTGCGTTGAAGTTCTACTATTTTACGAGACCTTGCGTTGAAGTTCTACTATTTTACGAGGCAAAACTACAATTTTACGAGAAAATTCGATAATTTTACGACACTTTGCATTAAAAACTATAATTTTACGAGACTTTGCATTGACTTTATCCAATTTTACGAGAAATAGGATGAAAAATCCCCAATTTTACGAGACTATGTGTTGAAATTCACAAATTGTACGAGAAAATCCACAATTTTACGAGACATAGCATGAAAAAGCCACAATTGTACAAGACTTTGCATACAATTATACAATTACACAAAACAATTCAACAATTTTACGAGTACAATTGTACGAGTACAAACATCCAAGTTTACAAATCCACCGACCATTATATAACCCATAATCTGACGGGTTTACTTTTTCGAAGTCTACTTTTGACTTTACTTTGAGTCCACTTTGAGTCCACTTTGAGTCCACTTTGAGTCCACTTTGAGTCCACTTTGAGTCCACTTTGAGTCCACTTTGAGTCCACTTTGAGTCTCCTTTTTATGAGTCTAGTATTTTTTTCCATAGAACGGTTCATGTCTAATTATCCCGACTGCATATAGCACCAATCTACAAGCATAAAAATGAAATGAAAATTTACATTTGCACAATTACGACTGCACACACTTCAGACATTTATTTGTCTACTATTCACGACATTAGTTTGAATACATAATGTACAATTTTACGAGGCTATGGTTGCAGATATCTCTAATTTTATGACAACGTGGAATGGAGATTTTTCAACTTATGTTATAGTATATATACAGGGTTAAGTAAGTTGTGCCTTACAAGACCAAAATCTTAGACGAGGTGTGTCAACATACGGAGTCAAGGTACTTCGTAGTATGTTGTATGCAGACCAGGTGTACGCTATGTGCAGGTCTCACACCTCAATTAGAACTTTGGTCTTGTAAGGTACAACTTACATATCCCTGTATATTGATATATATACTAAAACATAGGTTGAAAAGGTGCGAGGTGGGTGAAAAGCTAGTGACCTGCACACATCACTTAAACGCATCCAATGTCTACGAAGTACATCAACTCCGTATATGCTAAGTACTCGTTGACAAGATTCTACAATTTTACGAGAATTTGCATCAAAAAACTACAACTTTACGAGAATTTGCATGAAGATTCTACAATTTTACGAGGAATTTGCATCAAAAATCTACAATTTTACGAGACTTTGCGTTGAAATTCTACAATTTTACGGGCCCTTGCATCAAAAAACTACAATTCTACGAGACTTTGCATCAAAAAACTACAATTTTACGAGAATTTGCATGAAGATTCTACAATTTTACGAGGAATTTGCATCAAAAATCTACAATTTTACGAGACTTTGCGTTGAAATTCTACAATTTTACGGGCCCTTGCATCAAAAAACTACAATTTTACGAGACTTTGCATGAAGATTCTACAATTTTACGAGGAATTTGCATCAAAAATCTACAATTTTACGAGACTTTGCGTTGAAATTCTACAATTTTACGGGCCCTTGCATCAAAAAACTACAATTTTACGAGACTTTGCATGAAGATTCTACAATTTTACGAGGAATTTGCATCAAAAATCTACAATTTTACGAGACTTTGCGTTGAAATTCCACAATTTTACGAAGAACCCACAATTTTGCGACTTCACAAAATGAAACTCATCCGTCCACAAATCACAATTTTATAAATTACACAGATTAACGAATAATCACAATTTTTTAAACACAATTACAAGTTAAATTTCAAAAATTTCAGCTTCTACAAATTGAAAAGTATGAAAAAATACAAATAATCACAAATCCATAGATTCGTCATGCTACAAATTTACGACTTTTACGGATGACAAGTCCATAATTTCAAGAGATTTTACAGATTCATTTCGATTCAGTGATTCTCCTTGTATATGATTGGAGCTTGCTCGGTCCAATGTTTGTCAACAAGTACCTAGCGTGTACGGAGTCAGAGTACTTTGTGGATGTGTTATATGCAGACCAGTAATTCACCGTGTGCAGGTCCCTAGTGGGTGAAAACTCTTCACCAGCCTCGCACCGTCTAATCTACTTTGGTCTTGTAAGGTACAACTTACATATCCCTGTATATCAATACATATACTAAAACATAGGTTGAAAGATTAAGAGTCAAATGCCCTACTGAACGGAAACTGGACTTCGAATTGGAAGGCCTCACCGCCTTATTTCCACCTGCAACATCGAAGCAACTCGACCTCTGGCTGACAAGCTCGCAAATCGACGTCGACGACGGAGACAAGCGGGAGATCCTTGATCTGTTCGCTGCAGAGGCTTTCCTACAGATCGCCGCCTGGGAAACCCAACGGAAATCTCCAGCGTCCCTCGGTGTACCCGACGAAGTGTACCCCAAACTATTGGAAATGTTAAAGGATCGTGCTGGTGCCGAAGATTTCGCCAACATCTACCCCTATTCAGAGCTGGCATCCACGAGTTATCACGGTATCAACGCGACACGGTCCGACGTCGCCCTAGACCCACTCCTTAGTTTGAGAGTCATAACGTACGGGGGTACGCAAGTCTTGCAGAAGCTCCGTACGGGGGGCATCTGCGAAAATTGCATCACCGCAGGCCACGAACCCAAAAGTTGTCCAAATTTTGA